>CABFWB010001308.1:38953-139411 GCA_902151455.1 Timema bartmani
GGGAGGGTGTGGAATAACTTGATTTGTTTATAGGGCTACTCTGTCTTCTTAAACACTTTTTGAGGGCTCGAGCTGCGTCAGTTGCTTTACGAACTAGCTTACTTTCCAAGTCTATGAATTAGAATAATTGCTAAATGATTGCTCGCCAGTGTGATCTAATAGACCCGCTTTACCGGCAAATTTAAAGTTTCATCAATTTCTATCTTGGCATCTTCCCATTTCGTTGATTGCCATAGGAGTAAATTAATCTGACAGTTTAAAAGGTCACTCAAACTACTTAAATGTATTCATACGTTAAGTCATATAATCAGTAACTTTCACTTTTGTTAAGATGTAACCATAACTATAAAATATCTTCCATGCAAAAAGTAAATTGAATGTTTCAATTTGTTCCATTTTCTTACTAAAGTAGAGGTTTTTCCTCTAGAGAAATAAGATTTTAACTAGGTCAGAATTACTCCTCCCTCACCCCCGATTGTTTGTTTACCTACGATAAGTTTCTTATATTAGATTGGTAAATGTGTTTCTTTATTAACTTACTTTCTTAATTTATGTATATGATTTTGATGAAAGCTTCTTCATACACGAACACACCTAGAATATTTCTTACCATATCTCTGAACACTCCAAGTTTAAATTAGTCAATACATTGTGTGTATCGTTATAACTGTGCGCAGGCATTTTATTGTTTTCACACACGACGGTGTTTCGTAAGTGTCCGGGATCTCCTCAAAATGCACAACGGACCATTTTTATTGTTTCTAAAGCTCTTCTTATTTTCATTAACATGAATTAACACAGGTACCAGACATAACCTCATTTCTCTTTGTCATTCCCTACAGAGTTCGATTCTCGGTGAAGGCTGAAAATATATTTATGCCAAAGCTAATTTGAGTTGGTTTCCTATCTCTGGTCTTTAAATTGATGTTGTGCGTGTCCTTTGAAAAGGCTGGAAATATTAAACTATATATATATATATATATATATATATGAATTAAAACATTATTTCTGCTGTGTAAGAAGGCATTTAAAAATTAGCCAAGGTAACGTTAGAAAGAACGGAATACTTTTGATACAAGTCACTTAGTTTAGTTGCGTTCGCTTTGTTCCACTCCATGACTACTTAGGTATGGTCTTATGACCATCGGATGAATATTGCTATCGAGAGGTTAAAGTTAGCGACCAGATCAAGATTATCAACCACTTTAATATCTTACGCGTATTATGAACTGAATTTATCTGCCGGATAGCTTTCTTTAGGATACATTTATTTTTATGCAGAAAACGCAAGGTTGGTACTGTTTTTACTGATGCGCGCATGCATTTAAACCCTGCTGCTACCGCTACAACCTGGCTAGTGGCTACAACCCTCAACATTTGTTAAATAATAGCTGCTAAACGAGTGTGAGGAAACAGATGACGTCACGTGGGCGCAGAAGCTAGGTTGTCTTGCAAGTACTAATTTCGGTGTCTGCCAAAATGTGGTCAATAGTGTGGTGCGTTTACAAAATTTCATTTATTGTACTCACATTTAAATAATTTGTTTTTATATAACCACAACTCTACAAATACCGGTAGCGTGTCAGTTTTTATAAAAGTTTTAATTAAATGTTCTAACTTTATAATTTACAGTTAGAGCTTGGGCCTGTGGCTACCAAACATGTGAACCAATATTTTAACCTTGAAACCTCATGAAAAACAACGCGTCACTATGGCAACGACCATTTTAACTTTCAGATAAAAGTTATCAGGAACTTAAACCTCCCGATAAAAATTTGATGGGTAAATACATTTTATTAGGCAGATAAATACTATCTGGCAGCCATAAGACGCACTTTTAACTTATCGACCAGATACAAATATTTAACGGTCAGATTAATATTTATCCAGGAGTTATAAGACCAGCTCTTAGCTATGTAAACCAAGATGTTAAATTAACCTGAAAACAAAACACGGGTGTTGCTAAGGCTGGAGATTGACTCGGTAGCGCATGCGCAGAACCTCCTAGCTCGACCAACATGTTGTGTTGGCTATGCATTAACTACAACAAATCGAGTCAACACATAACAATTCAATATGTTGCCACTGACCGGCCCTCCCAACCTCAACATGTTGGCCAACATCCCCGAAAAGTTGTGAATAATTTTATTATAACATAACTAGTTTTTATTGTTTTGGCCAACAAGTTGTGTATAAAGATAAAGGAGAATATACTTTGTAGCCTTAAGTTTTTTTTTACCGTTAAAAAGATGTTCTTTCTTTCATAATAATTTATCTTAGGGATGTCTAAATGATGATTATTAATTTTTTTTAATCAACTTACTTTAAAACTTTTGAGGCCGATTGCTCCTACATCAATGATTTATCTTTCTACCCCATTTAACTTTGACGTGCTATTACGGAAACGTTCAAGGCCGTAGCCAGCCAATAATTTCAGGGGGAGGTTTGGTGGGCAAATCCCCCAATTGCGGGAAGCTAGAAAAAATTCTAAATGATAAACAGCCCCTTAACTGCCAGAGGCTAGGAAATATTCTAAATATTAAACACCTCTAGAAGCTATTTTAAATGCTTTCTTTGTTAACACAGCCCCCTAATTTGTATTTGTATCTTAATTTTGATATTGTTTGAACCATAAATAAAGCCATATATATAGTTCATAAAATTTTGGGGGCAGGAGGGGTTAAACCCCCCGACCACGTCCTTGAAAACGTTACAAGGTAATAAGATAATTACTTAAAATTTTGTTACTGCAATTTTTTTTAAATCACCCATATAATATGAAGGAGATGACATTCTCTTCCATACGGAGCCTCAGGTGAAAAGTGTATCAGAAAAACAACAATGGAACTAGGCTAAAAACAGTCTATGTGTATTAATTTTGTATGTTTTCTTACTACTCCGTTCAACTCTACCTCATGTCTGTTTATGCTGCTCTTTCGAAAGGTAAACTAACTAACACGAATGAAACTTATTTTAAAATTTATTGAACCCTACTAGTTTTCAAGAGCCGATAATATCACGACTCAATAACCGCTAATATAAAGAAGCAATTATTACGCTCGAGGCTGTAATCGCATCATAATAAGTTTTTCTGATCTTTTCACTTGTCAGCAACAAGATTGGAATCATTGACATATTTATTTTTATTTTAAAACAATTTTTTGTTCCTATTTCTTAAGCTAAGTAAAATGACCTAACTGGTCTCAATTTCATAATGTTCTAATAAATACTGCATAAAACCCCGGGTTATACCACTTCGTACTTCTCTTTCTCCGAAGAACAGTCTGTTCCTAGCTCAGGTTTGTCGTTTTGACTTTCTTCGAGCTTTTGGGACTTTTATGTTTACTCCCACCTCTATCATCAACTTCTCCGAAAATGCCTCTAGCCAACAAGAATAAAAGGGTGGGGACCGCAACTTTTTTGAATGTTTTTATAATAAAAGGCAATCTGTTCGTAATTCTGGAAGATTGTTCTGACAGTTCTTCGAATTTTTTTNCTCACATTTCCACTGAATGGGCGGTCTTAATAAAGGTTTTTTCTTCCCTTGAGTACCTGTCTATTCGGTAGGAACAAAGGAGGGGGAGGGGAAGTCGATTATATCACTAACCCAATGTGCAAAATGTTAAAAAAAAATATATTTTCAATTATAAATATCGCTTGACTATATTATATCAAACCACTTTTTTTTATAATATTTTACTAATTTTATTTTGGCTAATATTTATGCTTGGAAATATTTAATAAGATTATCTACATACATTTTTGAAAACCTCTCAATAGCGCCAACATTAGGGTTCTGCTTAGTATTCATCTTTTAAAATATCATTGAGGCACCCTGCTATTTTGTTTTTCTTGTTGAAAAATGGGTATAATTAAAAGTTTATTAGATTTAATTGAAATTTAGAGGTCGCTACCGTACATCAAAGTTTTGTAAAAAATTGGTCATTTTAACTTGAAGTGATCCATCTAACATATTGTGAGAGCCTGAGCCACGAATTGTTTATTTCTATTACACCATAATTTCCTCTACTAAGCTAAATGTTCAGAAGGGTTAAAACAAGGAGAAGAATAGCAGAAGAAACTGGAAGAGCTTTTTGATATCGCGCATGCTGATGCTCTAAGAATTATTCATATTCGGGAAGACAAAGAATTTCTTCTTGCTCAACTAGAAAAAGGACGTACTGGCAAGATTTGAAGCCTAGGTAAAATAGTACTCACCAAAAAGGAATTTGAAGCTGAAAAGATAAAAGCTCGTGTAAAGAGAGTGCAGGTGCAAGAAAGAGGAGGAAATTATTAAATCAATCAATGAGAAAACTACCGATTCCATTGTCTTATTCTTCGAGTTAAGAGGAGATCGATTTATCTGGTAACTGTGTTTCTGCTGATCAAGGTCCCTCAACCTCTGAATCACCTCTTAAAAAGCTTGGTAGGAAAAAAACTTCTTGATGATTTGGCTGTTAGGTTTTATGATTCAAAATTAAGTGATAGAAAAGCAGCTGTCATACTGATGACTTCACTACAATGTTAACAATTCGTTTATCCATCGTTAATATATGTGTTGACAGAAGATTGTGAAGTCTTTAGGAGTGTATTTACGCCAGTCACTATTTAGAAGTTTTTGAAACGGCATTATTGTGGGGACTTTGCGACCAATTAAAATTTGTGAGCTTCGGCACTACAGTGGTAAGTACTGGACCAAGGAACAGGGCATGTAATCCTTTAGAACAAAAGATGGACAAATAAATAATATGATTGGCCTGTCGTCCACATTATAGAGATCATTCTAGATGCAATAGCTGTTAATACGCTTGGGAGTTCAACCGGTCCAGAGATATTATTGTTCAAAATATCTAAACACGCCTGGAACACTAGTGAATACACTGAGTTTAAAACGGCCGCTTCTGATGCTTCTAACTTTAGTGAAGTCAAAAATATTACCACCGACATGATCTCTTTTTCCCAGAACCTCGAGGTTATTACTAGTAATTTCTACCTTACTATTATATTCCTAGGAGGTATCCCTGAAAAGGGGCTATCTTTCAGAGCACCTGCTTGACTTCATCGTGTTATATGGATGGCAAAAGCAATGTATTCATTTAAGGTGCTTTTATTCAGAGATCATTTCAATCTGACGAAGAGAGAAGTGAAGGAAATTTGTGACATTTGCATTTTTACAGTAGGATAAAAGTTTTCAAATGGTACAACTCGGGTTCCAAGTAGCCTCGGAGTTTTTTGCACCTAGAAAAGCTTTGCAGCTTCTGAAAGATCTAAAAAAAAAGATACAAGACAGTAAATCAAGCGTTGTCGCGGAAGATGTTGGACGCCTTGAACAATGCAGGAATGGAGTCTCAACTGAAACATATATGTATGGATTCTGATCTTGTTGATAAGAAGAATATAGAAGATTTCGTATTTTGCAACCCTCTAAGATTCTTCAGTGTAACAGAGTTTCTATGGAAGAATGTATACATTTGGGAAGACGATGATAATTAAAAGATAAGTAGAGACATTGTTCACTCAATTAAGGTTGTTAACGATACTGCAGAGCGAGGAATAGCATTGTTGGAGGAATACAAAAAAATTACATAACACAAATGAATAACAAATACAGTACTTGTTGTTAATAGTGAAAAAATCCAGACATAAATGTTCTGAAATGAGAAAATGTACGGTCATTCTAATATTAATGTTTATTTTAAACAACGCTTAAGCTAGTTATTTTATTCATATATGTTTGTTAAACATACATAAATATCAATAAACAAAAATAAGTACATTTAAATATACATCCAAGAAATATATATGTATGTATATATATAACTAATTTGTGCTCTTTTTTGAAAAAGTTATCACATTTCAAGACCTGTTAGCGACCCGTAAAACTTATCTAAAAATTATATAAAAAAGATATTACTTTCTCATGAATAAGAACACAATGTCAGGGTGCCTACTCAAAAAATGAACATTTTTTGGGGGTCAAATAAGCAGCACCCTAGCCAACATACTATATATTTGAAGTTGTGCTTATCGATACATACTAGATGAGAGTATTGAACATCCCTAACACTCCACCCCAGAGTTGTTCATCCTAGTGTGTAATAAAATGAGATTAACTCCTCAAATCTCTCGTGTAGCACATTCAAATTTATATTTTCTTAAAGACTGAGATTTTATTTTATTTAACGTCATCTAAACACCAAGAAAAATAAAGAGGTTTCCCCTGTGAAGTTGTCAATTTGTTTAAACACACAATATATTGCAAAAAGGAATGCATTGCCCATATTATTGTATTAACTTCGTCTATTATCACAATACAACCCTATCGACATTTATTACTTGCTTCTTAGTCATTTAATTTTAATAACAATTTAAATATATTTATATCATTTTATAGTATAGTATTTAGGTGATTCTATCTCAAAACAATTATACATACATTTTATTTACGACCAATCGTTTAAAGAATACATTAATTTTTTAGTTCTTTATTTTATAATATCCAGGAACCTCAGGTTGAAAATTATTGTATTCAACCTTGGAGTTGATTGAGTTATAAATTTTGAGTAAAAAATTTATTTATCATAAATTTTAACCTTTAATTTTTCGCTAATCGGATTTAATTTTTGTTTCTTTCTCTTCAAGTTAACATCATCTATAAAAATGGTCTAGCAACAGAACTGTACACATACTGGTTTTCTATTTAAAGGTTTTGATATACACAACTTATAGTTTTATATGAAAATCAATTTAGAAAAATAACAACAGATGTTTAAGGTTTTAGTTTTGCCCAAGGTAAGGTAAGGTAAGGTAAGATTATTATTTTTGATAAATTAAATGATATATTATCAAATTTATTTTTAGTTTTTATACTTAACAAAAATTAACGCCCTAGTTTATTGTTAATTTAATGTTAATTTATTATTATTATTATTATTATTATTATTTTGCACAATTTATTTGAAAAAGTTATTATTCCTGTCTTAAATAATATTAATGTATGATCATTATTACCAGTGGCGGATCCGAAGTTGGCTGACTATCATCCCTCTCTAACGAGTAAGAATATTGAAAACCATCCCAATGTATACTTTAATAATTTAAATAATAACAGTAAGAGTCCGGTGTTGAGAAGGTAAAATTATGTGTTAAATAAAAGTTAACGTTTTATTTAAGGTCAAAATTTATCCATGGTGATAGATTTTGATAAAAAATCTAAAGGCCCTACTATTATACTCTGCAGAATATAGGCTACTTGAGTCTATACCTGACAAGTATTAGGACGCGATGCACCAAAAAAGCATATTATAATGTCAGTTATTATACAGATTCTTCACAGCACCAACCGGTTTTCAGTCGTCAGTCTCGCAACATATGTAAAGTAAAAAGAATACCCCGAGGTTCACACCCTCTGTTTTATCCAAGTATATTTTCCAAATTCATCTTTCTAGGTCTTATCTTGTAGCTACCTACAACGGTGGCCATCTAGTCTAAGCCATCATTCTCCCAATATATATAAACAGAATTAACTATTACCTACGTGGACCGATTAAGTTTCGCTTAGTACCAATGCCGAGCTTCACCTTAGGCCTATTTTATGTTACTTGGTTTTAGAATTACTCACACTTTAGTCACGTGGCCTAGGTCGTCAAGTTTACAAATATGTATAAAAAACCAAGGTGCATATTCTCAGGCTATCTTAAATAAGTTCGCAGAGTTTAAACTCTCTTGTATTTCTTGGTTTTGGATTTAATGTTCAGGCGTTCTAAGACGTCAGAATCTTAGTCTGTGTGGTTTGTTTCCAATGTAACCAGAACCTGTTTAAACGGAACCTATGAATTGTCCTCATCATCCAGTAAAACATTCGTTGGTCGGGTATTAACTAAACCCATTTCTTTTAAGCAACATTCCAATTTACACAAAAAAGCATTTCCTTTGATAAGCCTACATTTTCTTTTGCAGTAAACATGAATACTATTTTACTATTATTAGTGTGGTGGGTAGGGCTTGGCCATTCTACCTTTTCTTACCTCTGCTCTCCTGGCATATGGAGGAACTCATTTCTGAGGTGGGGACACCGTTAAGGTGAATTACACTACCCCCAGATGGTAGTATGTTACTTGACAATGATGATGATGGAAAGCAGAGGAGACCTACAGATTAACGTGGGTTCCGAACCACGGTGGGGGCCTGGCATTCCTCACATTCACAAAGCGTGAAAGCACACACTTTGCCAGAGGTGAAGTAAGGAGTAGGTATTCAAATAAATCTGTGCCGGGACCGGGGTTTGAACCCTAAACCCCTATCACAGAAGTCTGACACCTTACCCCTAGACCACCAGTTCCCTTCTATCATTAGTGTTATTTTATATATTTTTATAAGATCTAACAAAACTGACCATTGGTAAAATGGGGAACGGGTGGGTTATAAAACACGTTTCTTCTTCAACAAACTTTGCTTACTCTGGAAACACTTCACGGCATGCACAGTTCTGAATATATGTAAGCGAAAGAGAGAACAAATTACTAGGAACCAAAACTTTGTAGAACTGTCAAAACGATCTCCCCGAGTTAGGAACAGGTAGTCCTTCGAAGAAAGAAAAGCATGAAAAAGTTGCGGTTCCCCAAAACAGCACTAAGCACCTGGTTAGTACTCTGTTCCTTGGGGTGAGACGGGTTCTTAAACAACACACAGGCTAGAGCTGAACTCTCTTCATCACTGGGGTAAGACGGGTTCTTAAACAACACACAGGCTAGAGCTGAACTTTCTTCATCACTGGGGTGAGACGGGTTCTTAAACAACACACAGGCTAGAGCTGAACTCTCTTCATCACGGGGGTGAGACGGGTTCTTAAACAACACACAGGCTAGAGCTGAACTCTCTTCATCACTGGGGTGAGACGGGTTCTTAAACAACACATAGGTCTGAACCACTGAACATTTAGTTAAGCTGTGTGCTGAAATTACTCTTGTGTTTAAGAGATGAGTAGACCAACACATTTTTCCACTGTGTAATTATTTCTTGTGGTAATATTGTAGTGCATATTTTATTTCTTAAATAAATCTTTATAGGATTAAAGTTTATTGAGATTTCAAAGTAACATGAAGTGTCTCTAGTCCAAATTAGAATACCGACATTTTTAGTGAAACTAATGTAATTATTACTCTTTGTTTCAGGTATGTAGTTGTCTGACTCACCAGAGCTCCATTGTAAGTACTATTGCCTGACTTATTTGAAAAGTCACAGTTTGTTTTGCTTAAACGTTTCTAATACCTACATGGGTGATATATGTTGTATTATACTTCTTCATACACACCAAATATAGGCCGCAGATGTCTTTTGTCAGTTAACATATCCCGTGATCTTGAAAAGAAAAATGAGCCCTCTACATTCTACAGTATTCCCTAAATAACACAATTCATATC
The DNA here is from genome assembly GCA_902151455.1 of Timema bartmani. Lineage (NCBI taxonomy): Eukaryota > Metazoa > Arthropoda > Insecta > Phasmatodea > Timematidae > Timema > Timema bartmani. The sequence goes on from CABFWB010001308.1 coordinate 48,376, forward strand.
CTACACAAAAATTAATGTTCCAAAAATAAGACGTAAACTGTAATAATTTTTATTTCCTACTTGACTTGAATATTTTAACCTACTAGCGCTATATTAACTTTCTCCATGTTTATTAGTTTTATAATTTTACTTATTATAAAGAGCCAGGCAAGCTTACATTTTAAAATCAGGATACTCTACTTTTAAAATAACACAAAAAAAACTTGATTTTCCCAAAAATAGTTTTTCTGATTTTAAGTAAATTTATTTAATACTAAGCTTTTATTATGTGGTGTGCAATTTAAGAGCATATATCAATATTTCAACAAATATTAATAATGCAATCATATATCATGGTTTTTCACGCGCATTTCCCTAGTTCATGAATTATTCAACTAATATTTTATATTTGGGACCATTGAGTACCTACAGTAAGAATATATTTTAAGGACACCATCTCTTGTAATTAAATAAGTAAAATATAGAAACTAATGTACGATAGTAACACCGTTCATTTTAGATTGTTTCAAAATTAATAAATATATATTTTTAATACAATTTAATATGCTTTAAAGTCAGACCATACTGACTATTAGTAACGCATCGTAACTTAATATTAAGTTGAACAACTACACTTTATAAGGTAAATTAGTCAACTTTAGAAAAGTAATTTAAACAAGATTTCAAAACTAGTCAATTTTAGGCCTTGTCGAGAGTCGAATCCGTACCGTGAGTTCAGTTGGTAGAGATAAACTGACTTTCAGGCAAGCTACTAGGTATATTATGGATAATAAATACTGTTTGATTGTTTGTTTTGGAAATTTCAAATACAAATGACTAATTTTACCGAGGTTGACGGATTTTTTTGAGCGATAAAAATCCGCAACACAACTTTGTTCGGAGGAGAAGCCGCTGGTCCCATGTTGATTGTGGCATGTAAAATAATCCTGGAAGGTAGGCCCACTCGTTCTCGCTCATAGAAATTCTCGTGTGCTGGTTTAATCAGTCGGTTCAGAAAGTATACGTTAGATACATCAAATGAAAAGAAATTAAAACACTAATTTGGTTTTGTTAAAATAAACTGTCTGCTATGAAATATATTATACCTTCACTTTTTCTTAGAAATAGCTGACAGATATAAAAGTTAATATAACTTTTTTCACTTTTTCATACGTTGTACCCTGTGATTAGCAGCTTTCTCTTTTGAGAGATTTTAAATATTACCTATAAAATAACAATAATAAAACAGTAAAATGCTATCTAGATATAGACGGCAAAAAGTTTCTCTTTTTTAAAAGGTCCTTCTAATGAAAACTGGATTGTAGCCTGGCGTACTTTGTAATGGATCAGCTGCATTTTTTTAACTCAATTAAAAAGTTGCTGAATTTTAATCAAATGTTTACAAAAATCATTCGGCCTGTAAGTTCTCCCTGGGCTAATATTTCACTAGTTTTATTCACGGAAATAGTGATATTCATATTAATAAAGGACACCGTCGGTACTTAAAACAAAATACTTATTTAAATCAATAAAATGAAATAATTATTTTATATATCATCTGTACTGCCGGGCTGGGCAACCCCGTCGCCATTCACCCCAAGTTGCGAATTGGCCATATAAGTGAGGCGAATCTGAGTCTCACAGGAAAAAACCTTTTTTATCTGACAGCGTGTATCAACGCGGTTATTTAGTAATTCTCTTGTCTGCTTATGAAATGCAGACGAATTCTTCAGTACACTTTTTCCCCGCGTTTCGTGAACTGTAAAACGTCGTAGCTTCGTGTTCCACTTTATTTTGTTTATCAAGCAAAACTCCATTGCCAGTGTTTCACTAGAGTTGTTAAGTTAAGATACTAGTTTATTTACGTTAAGATACTGGTTTATTTACGCTAAGTGATCCCGGCATTGGTTTCCTAATGAAATGTGTCCCAAAACAACTTTTTATTTTTTATATGCTTTTATATTTTACTCTCGCTAATAATTAGAGCTGGTATTTTCTTGACACCGACAAATATGTAGGTCTAATATAGGCCTACCTGTCTATTAATTATGCTTAGTAAAATAACATATGTCATATATTTATTATTACTATAAATACTGTCAATTTTGTTCTCGTTCATCTTTTTTCCATACCATAACTGGCAGGAAATACCATAATTATCTACATATCAGTACCAATACTAAGACAGTTTACTCACGACGAACAATATTATTGAGTAAGTTAGTATTATTAAATATATTATCTAGCCTTAATATGGCATTTTAGAAAACAGTCTAAAAATTATTTTTAAAGTAAGGAGCGTTACAATAAAAATATAATAAACCTAAGTCTTTAAATTGTTGTGTTTATAATTTTAATCTAATAAAAACTATAAGCACACTAATTTAAATACTTATTATTTTCGTTTCTAGAGTATGGTTTAACAATGTTTACTAAACATGTGACTAAACTTACTTTTAATTCAAAATAATAAAATGCAACATAAATCAATACGTACATTGTACTGGCCTGTTCATTTCAAATACTTTGGGACACAAAGGGGCGAACACTCCGAAATTAAATACAAATTCAAATGTTTTTGTCACTAAATAATAACTTTTTATAATATCTTTTGCGTATCTTTTTAAAAATAATATAACTTTAGTACACATTGCGTAAATATTCATACTTTAAGGCGGTGTATTTTAATATAGATAAGGCATTATTTCACAGGCTTCATTTTTAAAGCTGTCTTTTAAAAAGTGCTCATAGTAAAAATCCATTTGTCAATATCAATATCTATCCGTGTGTACCTGACTCTGGCTTAGTGTTACATAGTTTACCACCTTGCACGAGGCTCGAACTATGGTGCAGTAGAGAACGTTTGATGGTCGTGAACTAAGTTTTGAGCAGACTGTACGTTCTGGATTGTTCCGGGGGAGTTTTGCTAACTAACTCCAGTTTCGAGGTGAGTAATGGGAAGAAGCGAACGAGCGGTGCCTCGGAACTTTTCGGATGCGCCTCGAATTGAAAAGCGGGAAGAGCTGAAGTTTACAGAGTGGTAGATAGTTGGTAAGGTTGGCAAGAGGGGGAGGGTTGGGACTGGCAACTTAAGACTTTTTACCATGTTGGCGTGTTTTCTTACTTAGTCGGTGCAATCTTCTTACTAACGAAGTGCGCACATGAAGTGAATCTCTTGTGAGGGAGAGAGAGTATCCTAAGGGATATGTTCGGTAACAATATTAACATTGTTTCTTGAAAAACAACAAAATAAGCTAACACTCGCCTCACGTATAGCGTGTTACGTTAGGTTGGTAACACATCTCGTACAAGGAGTCGCATCGTAGTGAGTTCACCTGGAGGAATTAAAACCCGTCAAACCATTTTGCGATATTTCAAACAAAACATCAACGTTTAGAAATAAATATTTCAAAGACCAAAACACTCTCTCGCCGGTCCTTATTTCGCTGTAGCCAAGTGAAAAATGACCTGCTTCGGTGGCCGCATGGTCTAACGCGCTACTATCGCAGTAGACTAGACTGCCGACGGTTGGGAGATCGAAATTCGAATTTCGGTCGAGTGTACTGGGAATGGTTTAAAAAAAATGTATTTCTACTTTATCTCCACGCAAATGCGGGTACCCTTTCTCTTAATATAACCTTCTTGATACCTAAAACAGTTAGCGTAATTAGTACATGAGCAAATAACCCGAACGGAATGTAAGATATGGTGGCGCAAAAAAGAGTGAAACGTTAGAAAAACCACGCACTTGAATGCGATACCTCGTTCGATCGTGAACCTAACATCCCGGTTAATCGAGACTCTTGCGTGTGTGGTGAATGCATGGGGTCTTGTCACACCTGTCTTATTACTTCGCCGCCAACAACACGCGAATTTGAGCAAACCTTAGAGTACACGTTTACCATTTTTATTTGATTAAACAATTTTAAAATGTAAATTAATATAATGGACCTAGCACTAGGCTATTCATACCACTGTCCAAAGACACATAATAAATAATACAGTTTGAGGCAATGGTTATTGAAAATGTAAAGTTACAATTAACAAGTCAAGATCATATTTGCTATAATGGGCCAGACAAAAACTGCAAAGCACTCTCTTCTTACCTCGACCGATTACACCATGGGTTAGATCATCAATCTAAGATTTCTACCTTTCAGGGTTAATGGAGTGTACATATCTACTTTAAAAAAATAAATGATAGGAAACAGAACACTTACTTTTAACGGTTTAAAACACTTTCTTTAACTGAACATGTAATTTTATATCCTTATTTTTTTTCAGTGTTCCCAGATGATACTAGAGAAAAGAAATATCCCACACAAACACAAACAATTCCTAAAATAACTATGAATACATAAACGGTCTGAAGATTCAACATAATTCTCTACACTAGTGGTGTGGGTACAAGGAAAGTGGAGTGTACGGGACTTACACCCTCATTTTCTTGGAAAAAAAAATGATAAAACACAAAAAAAAACCATTAGTACACTTTTAGCACCAATTTAGGTGGTTGTCATAACATTAATGTTTGATACTTTGCCCCTAAAATTGTAGGTACCTTACAATCACCTTTCCACAGGACGTTTCTTATCAAACAACTAGACTACAGTATTTTCACGTATTCATACGCCAAGTTATGTGATATGCAGCTATCACTTTTAAATTAATTGATAAGTTAATAATATCCTACTATAGGTAAGATTCAACAGAAGAATCCCTAGCTCCATCTGTGTTTCTCTCCGACACTACAGACAGTCTACTAGAAGTTCTAAACGCTCTTGTACTTGAGTTATCAACTTTGACTGGACACAGCCCCCCCCTCCTGTTCTGTGCGGTGCTTAAAGACATTTTTCAAGTTTACCGGCTCGGAGAAGTTGTCATCAGAATACAGGGAGGGAATCGAACAAAGTTTTCAGATCCGGCCGCAGGGAGTTTCAATATCGAGTATTCTGCTCAGGAGTAGAACCGAGCACTTGCCCTGTACATTGTAGCTCAATAACTTATGTTACCCGCCTCGGTGGTCACATGGTCTAAGGCGCTACTCTCGCAATAGCCTAGACTGACGACGATGGGGAATTCATGGTTCGATCCCGGTCGGGTGTATTGAGTGTGATTTTTCCTAAATGGTTTCCCACTCCTTATTAACGCAAATATGGGTACACTTCCTCTAAATTCAACCTTCCTCATCCCCAACCCCGTAATTAGTACATAAACGTATAATCTGAATGGATAGTAAGACGTGGTGCTAAAAAACTACCGTGTATGCTTATTGAGCCGCGCTCCAACGGTGTCGACAAGTGTCGCGCAACAAGCGGATTGGCTTCCCTCGTCCCTACTGTGTCGACAAGTGTCGCGCAACAAGCGGATATGGCTTCCCTCGTCCCCACTGTGTCGACAAGTGTCGCGCAACAAGCGGATTGGCTTACCTTGTCCCCACTGTGTCGACAAATGTCGAGCAACAAGCGGATTGGCTTCCCTCGTCCTAACTGAGTCGACCAAAAACCCAGTCGAAACCAAAATATTTGACGAGGGTGACGTACATATTAATTTGCTGTAGCGGTGGCTTCCGAAATTTGTTCCTAGTGTCCGAAAGTGAGTTCGAAAATGTATTTCAAATAATTGGACCAAAGGTACGTAAACAGAACACCAACTTGAGACAAGCCATTCCCACTAAAAGCGTCTAGCTTTGACCCTACGATACTTAATGTGCGTGGGATCGATAAAGTACAGTAAAAAAGCACCTTTAGGCTATACCACTACAATTTCTAAAATAGTAAAAAAACCCATAAAACTACTCTACCCTACGCTGGTTGAATGTTGACCTGAAACACGTCCCCACCGACTCTACATTGTCGACTTAATGGGGACGAACGCGATTCTATGCTCTGCTTGACGTAGCCTATCGGTAATGTAATGGCAAGTAAAAATAAGATTTCCCATAAATATATTTAGGCTCAATTCTGCGATTATTATATATACACATTTAAATGAAAACCATAAATTCTTAAATCATTCTAAAAATAGTTTTATATTGTCATATCATTATTATTTTTATTTTGATTTAGGTTTTTGGTATTTATTTTAATCGGCTACACCTCAGAATGTTTGGCTTACTCACTAAAGGGTGATTATGAATCTTCCTGACAGCATTTAGATTAACAAATCCTCTAGAAATGTTTGTCTAACTAGAATACGAAAAAAAAAGTTGAAATGTAAATCAATTCTCTCCAAACGCAAATAGATCTAGGGTAAATGCTCGTCAGTGGAAGAGGAAGCTCTATGGGTGGATAACAATAAACAAGATGCCTCTAAAGCTAAATTAGCTCTTTCTAGTTCGTACTTTGGCGTCTTTGTGTGATATTGCTTAGAATTTTTAAAGTACGTCAATATATAATGCAACCCGCCTCGCAAAGTAACTTAGAATTCACCAAATTAGGCAACATCGTTAATGCATTAAGTTTGCATTGATAGAGAGGTTTGGCCTTGCATAAATAAATCTCTAAAAAATAACAGACGTTTATATTTTATCCAACACATAGGCCGAAAGTAAAAAAAAAAAAGAATAATATCTCTCGCTTATGTCTTTCACATATATAACAGTTAAACAATTCTCTCTTCTAATCAAGTTTATTTATAAAGTTTTTTTTTACAATTAATAAACATTCATAAGCAAATGGGGAAAAAAACAAAACAGGATTAGACCTAGGGCCAGTTTCATAGTCAGACTTAGTACGCCTAAAGTGTGAGTCGATACTAAATACAGGACGACACCTACCTAGACCAAAATGGAATGGGCCAGTTTCGCATATGAAACTGACCCATTCCATTTAATTTCAGGTAGGTGACGTCTTGTATTTAGTATAGCGCCGCACTTGAGTCGTACTAAATCTGACTATGAAACTGGCCCCTAGTATACATCTCCACAAACTATAAAGTAATATTTTTAAACCGTCTGTAACAAATTATTTAATTTTATTTATTTAAAGTTTTCAGTAAGTCCGAAACCCTCAAAATCGAAACAAACTTCTTTAGTTGTTTTTAACTCATCCATTTTAAATTGCTCAGACGATTTTGATACTTTATAATTTTTGTCAATAGTACAAGTATAGTGTCTTAGTTACACACAGCTCTCATGCCATATAAACTCATAGACGTTTAAAATAAAGGTACCAAGTTTATAAAAGTAGAGTATAATAGGGTTTTTTATCGGTTTTTATTAGTTCTCAATTAATTAGGCTACAAACGTTAGTCAACTAACCCTGTAAGTAAGATGTTAAAAATTACATTCTCTCTCTAGCATACACATTGCTCTAGTTCAGTAAATGGTCCATCAAATTTTCTTAATAATTATTCTTCATAAATGTCTATGATGTACAACAATCCTATGTGTTTAGTTTTGACTTTATCCTCTTGAGTTAGGTTGATTGATTCAACCTCTCACCAAACTGACTTTTTAGACTAGACATACAAATTATTAAAATAAATGAAATATTGTGGTGTCTGTATAGTTTTAACTAGTTGGGCTCTCTTTTGGTTTGTCTGCTGAATAATTATGCGTATAAAGTCCCAATTATCCAGAAATGCATATTTTGTTTTCTTTATAATATCAAGATTATTCCAACTATTAAAAAACAATAATGGTAAACACTTGAGGGGAGCTTTGCGCATAATAAGTAAGCTCGTTAAATCACAGGCTCCTAAACCGTGGGTCGCCAGCTCTCAAAGGGTCGCGATAAAGATTCGGAGGGTGTGCAGCAAACGTTGAAAAACTATTTGCAACTACACACTTGTGAATCACCATTTCGAACACTAGCTGTAATAAAAACTAAGTACCTTTCTCGACTAGACGACATGGAATTCGCCTTGAAACTTTCGCTATCAAATATTAAGCCAAGACTGGAATAGTGTCAATATAGTCTATGTCATCTATCTCATTAAATTTCTATCCTTATTACCAATTATTTTTAATGCTTCTAAATGTTTGGACAATATCTGGGTGTCTTTATTGATATATTCAAGTTTGTAAGGAGCAAATGTGATTAAAAGAAGGATAAATAATTCATAATGATTTTGAAGGAAATAAACAGCGGTTCTGGAAGTTTGTAAAGAGAAGAAAACAAGGAGTGCAAAGAAAGAGGCATGGCATTCAGAATGACCGTAGTGAGATGATCTGGAATTAAAACCGTATAAGAGAACATTGAGGGGAGTAAATTGAGATATTGTTTGACGAAAACGTAGAAAAGTAGTAGAAAATAGAAAAAATGTTAAAATACGTGAAAGAATTAATGAGGCTGAGGTGTCAAGCTATGAAAGTGTTAGAGAAAGACTAAGCTTCGAGCGTAGATGGGATCACAAGTGAAATGCTTAAGTGTGGCGGTATGATACTTCTTGCCAGGCTGTTTGAGTCGTTCATTGGGTGAGCTGGGATTGCGAATGTTCCTAATGACCGTCATTTTCCTTTTGTACAAAGACAAAGGTAGTTAGAGGCAGTGTAAGCATTATAAGCCATTTAGTTTGTTTAGTATTCCAGGCAAAGTTTTTGTGAGATTCTTGATTGAGAGAGAGAGAGCGTGAAAAAACTGCGGAGAAGATTTGGTGTGTGCAATCTAGTTTCATGCCAGGTAGAGGTTGAATGGACAAGATATTTGCAATACAACAAGTGATTGATATGTCTATAAGGAAGAAAGTTTATTGTGCATTCGTTGATCTGGAGAAAGCATACGATCGGGTGAATAATCGTTGGTTGAGGAATGTTCTGAGAGACTATGGTGTGGATGTAATGGTTAGTTAATGCAATTATGGCGGTGTATGAGGGAAATAAAGTGTGCGTTAGGGTGGATGGAGCCTTAAGCAAATGGTTAACATTGAACAGGGTGTTAGACAAGGTTGTGCTATGTATTTATTGTTGGTCCATCAACAAGTTCGTAGGCCGTAAGGTTAACATGCCTTCATTAATGGAACAGCGTGATTATGTATGTATGTATGTATGTATGTATGTATGTATGTATGTATTCATGCATATGTGTGTGTGTTTGTAAATTAATCCTGCACTTGCTTCTTCCTTTTCTAAATCACTAACATATGATTTTTACGTTTATAAACGACACCAAGAAACCACAAACCACGGTTTTAATTTTAATGCCATCGCAAATCTTCACAAATGATGTATTCTTGGCACCTTAAACTCACTCACTGACACGTTTGATTACAATTATATTAAAACATAATTTTAAATGAGATGGATGGTCACATTTTATTTTAAAATAGTTGTGGCAGCCCAAATCAAGCCGGCAAGGTTGCCTGGGGTTGCTAGTTATTTGGTATAATGTAAAGGGATCGTGAATTATAAACGTTCAATAATCTCTGCTCTAAATAACACAAGTTGAAGGTGTATCAGTAAATACTAAATATGATATTATGTGTGAAGTTTATTATTTCAAACAAATAAATTCATGTCAGAGAACTCCAAAAGACAATTTTTTTTGTTTCAGTTTGGCTTCGTTTTACATAGCAATCTACTTCTAAAAATGTATATTTTTTTGTCAAATCTCTTTGTTTAAATAATACCACCTTAAGAGTTGTTTAATAACACAACACGAACACAACGCGTGTGAATGAACTTCATAATTGCACAGAATATACACAGAGGTAATTACCAAAAATATATAAAAAAACTGTTTTCTTCTGTATTAAAATGTCCCCCTGAAAAAACTAATAATAGCCAGCCGGAGTCCGAGAGGAGTAATTTTTGTTGCGGACTTTTATTTTCCTCATAAAGGGTTATATGATGATACGGTATGTTTTATTTTAAACATAAAATGTTTTGTTGATGACGATAACATCTTACTTTTCGGAGCTAAGTGTAAATAGTTGTTTTTTTCACTATGCTTGGAGCGTGAGGTAATTTCCGTTTTAGTTTCGCACTCCCATAGTTCATCTCGCGCACACCGGCTTTTCATGAGTTTATTACGATTGTGGTTGCACTGAACGGGTGTTTCGGTGTTGTAATACTAGGTACAGTCACCTTATATCTGGAATTAAATGGATATATGTGATTCTAAAATGGTATATTTACGGTCAACACATTCACTTTCTCATCTAAAGAAACTATAGTGATCGTCGTTGGTCACCTGGTGGTATAGGGGTAAGGTATCAGACTACTGTGCTGGGGGTCCGTGGTTCAATCCTCGGTCCCGGCACAGATTTATCTGATTGTCAAACCCTTCCTTCGCCTCTGACAAGACGTGTATTAATCACAACTTGTGAATGTGAGGAATGCCAGGCCTCCACCGTGGTACCACGTTAAACTGTAGGTCCTCCATTTCATCTCACAATCACCCTACCATTACACATTAGCGTAAGTGCGTATAACCCCAAACGGGTGGTAAGACGCGGTGCTAATAATATTAATAATAATAATAATATAGTGATGGTGAACATTCTCGATGCCATATTAAGAGGAATCTTAACATTCATTGTGTCCTCTAGCCCAAGCAAAATATTGGGTTTTGAAACCCAAGCAAGTTTGTTGGTCCCTGGTTTTATGGATACCTTTTAATTTTAATACTTGAATGCTGTATTGTAATATCTCGGGGCCATTGTAATTAATCACTTTTATTTATTAAACTAAGTGTAATTTATCCATGACTGGTCTTTGTAAACTTCGAAAATTTTTACCAAAATGGGTCTAATAATAAAAAATAATTGATATTTGGAGTGTGTTCCTCACGCTCAAATAACACTATACTGCTTATTCGGGGGGAAATTTGTTAACACATTATTTACTTATTTTAACTTTTGGAAATTTGGAATCTTTCATAAATGGTTTTAATGATGTCATTTTATTTTATTATTTATTTATTTGATTAATATATATTTACATTTTAAATACATATTCATAATGTTAAATATTATGAAAGAGATAATGCGCGTGTGGATTTCAGAATACATTTTTGAAAAAATTAATAAAACTTTTCTTTATTTTCAGTAGAATTTGAAATATTCTACTAACCATAGATATAATTTATTTTTAAGTATTGAAAATAATTTAATTGTTTATTAAAAGTTGTCTGTAGGCACTAATTTATGGGATTACTAAATATATTTTCTGCTCGTTTTACAAACTGGTAATCAGGTTTGGCCCTTTGGATGAAAAGCGTTTAACCACTCTGATATGCGCTACACACACAGCCAGGTGCTCAGACCGGGCCCGGTACCAGGGGCAAAGTGCGGGCCCCCTCTCTTTGTAATATTTTATTTCATTGGCTGTAAAACCTTGTCTAGGAGGCAGTTTAAAAAAAATAAGCCCGGCGACCCTACCCCATCATTGCCTAGAAAATATTTATAATGGCCTTCGTCTGAGAATTTTTCGAATATTAGATTCTTTTATAAACCACTTGGAGGGGTCCTTCCCCATTAGGCTTTTGAAATTTGAATGTATCTAGAAACTAGTTTAAGTGGTCTTCCCGCAGTACATTTTGGAAAATTAGATGACTATAGAATGGAGTGTCCTAACCTGGAAATCTCTGAATATTAAATGTATCAGGATTTTCAGAGTTGGCCTCTTCCGGCAAAATTTGGAAAATTGAAGGCTCTCTGAAGATATTTTGAATAATCTTCCTCTGACAATTTTTATGATTGGATGTCTCTACAATCTATCTAGTCTGGTCTTCTCCCGATAAATTTTTGAAAATCGAATGCTTCTAATAGTTAATTAGAGTTTGATATAAACCATCTTTCAGCTTCATGTTCGAGAATCTCAAGAGGGGAGTGAGATACATCTAAAGGGGGGGCAAGCTTATTCCAAGGGAAGGGGGAGTTTATTCCAATCAGAGGGAGACAAGTTCTTTCGAGAGGGGGAATACCCCCTCCCCTCCAGTTCCTATACCAATTTTGACTTTGGTTTATACATTCCTTTTTTAAACTTTGTTGTCACTTTCACAAAAGAAAAGCAATGTACAAAAATGAATACTTAATCTTAAACAAATAGTGAAATGTCACGCACACGATGAATACTTTAAATTAAATTTGATTTACTGCCCAACTCTCTTATATGAAATTTAAGACAGCACGATAGAAAGCACACTTCTAATTAGGTGGACGCAACTCATACCTCTCTCTTAAGTGAGTGGGCCGCAATTCGTACAAGATTTCAAGATTAGATCGCAACTCACTACACAGATACATAACACTCATTAATCTAAAGGCGAACTCACACGGGTCACTTTGGATGATTACTTTAGATGAATCACTGAAAATGAATAATCTAAACGTTACAATCATTTAAAGTGATCTTCAAAGAGGAAAGATGAATGAAGTTGGCAATGGCTAACCCTTGTTCACTGGCGATGAAACACAGAGGATGGTACATCCAAAATGAATACTGTAAACATGTGCTTGCCTTTTCCTCTTCAGTGAACGCCAGTCTTCATACATATTGCGTAGTAGCTGTGCAGTAATCGCTTGTGTACATCATGATGTTTAAATAGAATTACTATTATATATATTGAAAGACTGTGAATGTTTAAGGAACATATAATCACTTTAATACAGAAATAAGGTTACAAGGGAAAATACCCTTCAGAAGATAATGCCGGAGTTGAATATTCCTGATGTAACAGGAGAAGATGTAAAATTGAAAATAAAGAGAATCGTCCGAACTGGTCATAGTGCAACAATCTGGCAAAAGTGGCGCTGGTTTGGATGAAGTTGTTCTGGTACCAAAATGCTGATACTACTCTTCGTGGTGTTTGTACACCAAGAAGTAGTATTTCAACAAAAGTAAGAAATAGAGGATGTTGGCACACGGCATAATTCCTCTAGGCTTCAGAAGCTGTCTCCGCTGCCAGCTATCTTAGTGTTATTTGCAGACATTATCTGAGCTGTGTGTCTTGTTTGAAAGGGTGCTAACCAGGATTTTGAGCTGAATAAAGGGGGGGTCTTTTTACATAATAATTTTCATAATTGCAAATTAAATATTTCAATTACTGTAATATTTGGAAATTTGATTCAAAGTAGGGGGATAAGAAATAATGAGAATCGGCGATGCCTCCTAAAAAGTGGGGCCGGGAAAAATTTTGATTTCAGAGGATGCAAATGCTAATATTTAAGCTAATTTATACCAAAATTGGATCCTCGACCTACCCTCTATCACTGTGTACACCACCGGTTAAAAGGTTTGTGTTTTACACATTCTTCTTCACACCCAGGACTTGCATTTGGTGTGGGTGGGGGCATATAATAATATCAACTGCCCTTTCTCCTCTTCCTGATACAATAGTGTTTACATAATTGCTCTAAAATAATAATTTCAATAACTGTACCCCACTTCAAAACTTTATGTACAAATAGTAAATAATTTAACCATTACTAGTTAATATTATTGTATCACAGGTCCAGTTTTCATTTAAGTCCAAATTTAAAGTAAAATTAAAAATCACAAACAAAAAGTATTCCTTTGAAAACTACTGCACAAAATTATTTGTTTTATATTAAATATAATTGATTAATGACAGAACATAGTGTTAATAATATTTTTGTAATATTTTTAATTTTCAGGGGTAGGGCCTTCAGCTAGGCGGATTGGACCCTCCCGTGGGTGCGCCCCTGCTTGCTTGCGTTTATATATGGTTCTACTTTTGCCAACAACTATTACAATTTTGCTTTGGACATTCTACTGAGGTTCTTAAGCATATCTTAGTCTTCATTAGTCCATTCCACTAGTAAAGTACTTGATGTAGGTACCCAAAGTATTACGTCACAGCATCAAGGGTTTCACCTACCATCGTGCCCTGCTTCCTTCTCTTCTTTTTTTCATAAATAATTTGTTGACCCTTCTGAATTAATAAATCACACGCCATACGAATACCTGCTCGCAATACGTCAGTTCCCTACATCTTGAAGTAAACTGCTTAAATCACCTTGATGACCTGTGTAAATTAAATATGGTTCATCCAGTGACGTCACTATCGATGATTCATCACTGGATGACCAGTGTAAATTTGCCTTATTACACACACATACACACCTCATTAAATTATATTAATTCACTCACTCATTCTTTATAATTGCTCGATATGACACATTCATACAATATCACTTTGCAACACTCACTTTCTCTGGCTCATTCATTCACTTTCACTGACTCATTCACTCACTTTCACTGACTCATTCACTCACTTTCACTGACTCATTCACTCACTTTCACTGACATCATTCACTCACTTTCTCTGACTCATTCTCTCACTTTCTCTGTTTTTTCTCCTCACTTTATTTGCGTTTACCTTTTCTTACCCTCTTATTTCTTAAATTTTTTCTCTCAAGTTATTTCGCTCTCCCTCCCCATCCTATTAACCCCCACCCCACATTTCGTCTTTCTCGCTTCTCCTCATCCTTCTCTGGCTAATCCTAATCCCCTTTCTGTGTCTCCTCGCCAAGCTAAACATTGCGGCTGTGTCTAGACCTCGTGTACACTGATTCGTTTCATAGGCGTGGGGTTGATACTTCACTAGGCTACAACCTTGGTCATACCGAATATTGTGCCGTGGATCCAAACTCTCAGGAGGGCTGACAAACATCTACCTCGTCGCTTAGAGCTATTATACAGTTTTGATCTTTAGAACATGAAACTTGAAATAACTTTTCAGAACCAGGGACACACTTCACACTCACTAACTTCTATTTGTAAACTATCAAAATATCAGGGAACATTCTCTGCACGAAAACTGAAATTGCGCCTTTCGAGGACATGTCTAGCTACTAGTGCGTGAATAATAATCAAATACATTATATATATATATTATAAAGTCACTCTGACAAATAATCTCACAAAACAAACAACACAATAATTATACTTTATTGTTTTTTTTATTAGTAGCGGCTTCTATGTGCTGCCTGGTTTATACGTTTTCCACTTTATTCAAATGATCCACTTCTTCCTTCCTTCGCTACATATCCAAATGTAGATATCTTGTCATACACATGATTCTCTCTCTATGGCGGGTATGCAGTATTTCCATCCATCTCGTGGACCGGCTGACCTCAGTGCTGTGGCCATTGCGTGATAAAAGGGAGGGGGTGTTATCTCTATTATCCCAGCTTTTGCACCCTCCAACCCCTACGGTGTGTTATCACTGGCCAGGGGCGTTCCACCGCGTGGATTATCAACCCCTTGATAATTACCCGGCCGGCCATCTCTCCTACACTACCGCTTCTTACACTATCTTGATTAGGATCCTCCAAATACCGGCCGCTCCACCATCTTTTTTAAATATTCATTACGTTGAATGACAAATGAAAACTTTTTTAAAAATAAAAGTTTATTTTTGGAAAGAGGGTATGCTTCATTACATGGGATGTTTTTTCCTATGTCATCTATTTTACTTTATAAGTATCTTTTTTATTTTAGGATTACAATGGATCAACTCTCGTGAGTTTGTGGCTATTTATATTCATAATCTTCGTAAAGGATTCGAGTCTGAATCTGTTGTTTGGGAAGTGATATAAAAATACAAATTTTCATCGTAATATTTCCCACGACTGATAGTTAACGTAAAATAAAACGTCGCAAACTAGAGGAAACCGCGCTGCAAGTTTTCAAACATCTTAACAAATTTTCTGGTGTGAGTTTATAAAAAATTACTGTTTTGTTAGATGACCGCCAAATCTAGAGCCCTTTTTCATCAATTTCAATCGAAATTATTGTGTACACTTAAAATGTTTATAATAGTATATTTTTAAATTGTAAATTTTCTAAATATAACTTTGCCTAGCAAGTGTTGAGTAAGTTTTTTGATGCAATTTAAATTAGAAAACCTAGGCCTAATGCAACTCTTAGAATCGTATATTTTAATCAAGCATTTTTGGTTTGGATATAAATTAATTATAAAAATCGATTTCAAGATTGACTAAAACCGTTTCTAAATACAATTATCATGGCGTGAACTTTAATATCTACTTAAGTGAGCCAAAACACAAAAAATATTTTTCAGGTGAGTCAATGTGCCTGTTTACCTCTTACGTCTTAGTTCCTAAGGCTCCAACAAAAACCGCTGTTGGACTCCTTAAATAAAGTTTATCCAACTATTATTAACTATGAATAAAAAACAAATGGATGCTACTCCAAATAACATCATCTACGTTTAGACGTATGGTAAATAAGTGTGCTGAAGGTGTCTTAAATGCACAGTTTGAGATTTTAGAGCCACTTTCATTATTATTTTGCACTAAAAAAAGTTTTCCTTCCTTAAATCTGTTCAAGGATAAATATTTCTCTCAATTATAATGTAGTGTGGTTATGTTATTTAATGACGCACAGTTTGTTGTAAGTTAGTCTTAATAGTGATAAGTAATGAATTTCCTCTCACTGTCTAAGAGTCAATTGATTGCTTTGATGGTTTCTTTAACATTATTTTCTTTACTTTTTCGCAAAGTGTTTTGAGTGCGATTCAATATTTATCAGTTTCCGATTCCACCTTCCTACCCTTTCATACATAGGTAGTATACATAATATACAGTGTATATAAATATATCTTGCTTTCCATTTCGTTTTCCTCTATCCCCCGTTTCCCCCGGTTTAGATTATTGTTTCGTTCGTTTCTCCATTCTCTTTTTGTTCTATTTGTTTTGTTTTATGTGTGTGAACATTTCTCTAGGTTCTTGCTTTGCAAATAATGGATGATGATGACGGAGTTGGGTGGAAATGGAGAAAGAGGTTTTTTTTTTGTAGGGGTTTGCGTGTTAAAGAAAATGGGAGGTTGAATGGGCCGCATTTTTTGTGAACGACTCAGTTGAAAGAACGTAATGGATTGAGACAGTACTAGGTCCGGCAGGGGGAAGGAAACAGTTAACTGGGTCGTCAATAACTTGAGCGCTCACAATTCGCGTGTTGTTGTTTGCTGGGACTGAATTGATTTAACGTGACTAATCCGGTTTCCGCGTCGCACACTACACCCCTGGTTATTCGCATATTTACACCATCGGGGATGGCAGGGGTTTGGCAGGCTCTAACAGGAAATGCACATGGTATATGCCTGGAGGGGAAAAGGGAAACTATTTAATAAAAACCACCCTTAGTACATCGGACAGAAATTAAAACTCCGAACTTCCCGTTGACGGCAAATCAGACCATTTGAGCTACTAGAAGTTTAATCCGCGTTCCCACCGATACTAAATAGTAAATTGAGTTAAACTACCGCCTGTACAATTGACAACTGTAGATGACTAGTGAACTAACGGATATAACCGCATCAAACTTGTATCATATTTGTTTATTTGTACCTTGGCCTAGTTCTCTACCATTGAACTATCCATCTACCCTTACCTTGTTTGATTCCACTATGACGCAACGGGCACTACTCGCGCTTTGTAAACACCCATTTCTAATATACTTGCTAGTCGTGCGAGTGCTAATACACTATGGCGGCCAGAGATTGAAAGATAATATGTGTTGAATTATATGAATAATCCACGTGTCTATGGAACTTTCGCGTCGTTGACTACAAGAACATAAATGGGCAACATATAATTTCAAAATATTGTAAAACCTAAGTTTTTTTTCTTTTTATCGCACATCAGTTTTTGAGCGGACGATTAACATAGGTGTTAGCCCTAGGAAGACACTCTCCCAAATGAGTTCTTGAGGGCCAAAGGAGATATATTTCAGTGTCTTAGGAGGGGAAGGGTTTCTTATAGGGGGCCATTTTATCATATTTATTAACATAAAACTCAATTCTGCCTATAACCAATTTACAACGTGGGCGATTCCCCCTAACATAAACAAAGTTTAGAAATATCAATCAAGCTACATAACATATTATTTTAATGGTAGGAACATTCAATTATAGCCACTGCCTCATGACAAACTCTGAACCATATCTTTCTTCAATTGTTTGTTTATTTGCATTCCCCACTAGTGGTTTATGAATTATAAACAATTATATAAAGAAACAACCAACCTTAAAACATATTTTAAAAATAAAAATATCCTTTTATATCAAATCTGTTCAAGTTTAGTTAAGACATTTTGCATTTAACACTTTATTCATCTAATTATCCATAGATATATTCTAAAGTCGCAAGCAATATTTTTGTTCTTTTTCTCACTTATCCGGTACTACTTATTTTGTCCATTCACATGGATATATTATTAACATTATATACCTATTCTAATTTTAATTTAACGTGAGATCATTACATACTTTAGATATTGTTGCTGATTTTATATTTAAAAAAAGTATGATTTTGGATTTAAGTGGAAAGTAGGTGTTGTAAGGTATTTCTATTTAGGTTATCTTGTTCGTACCGCATTTCGTTGACTGGATAACGGATTACCTTTTTTAGTAGCTCTTTTTGCATGGCATTTGTTTTTTACCCTCACAACACTACCTCAGAACTCGGAATAATGCATAAGGAAAGCTCAAGAGAGAAAGAGAGAGACAGAATGAAAATGAGGAACAGGGAAAATATATGTGATGGACGCAAAGGTTTTGTCGGGAGTCTCTCAACGCCTACCTGTCTAGGCGTCCTGGCACCGGCCCTGAATTATAAACCTCGGGGAATAAAAGGAGGAAGCACTACTCTGTACTACGGACACTGTCAATTTAGAGATCGGGAGAATGGGTTTGTGTGTGGACATAACGGAACCTTTGAACTTTTTATGGACATAGGCTAGTTTGTTATCATTTTATTTAACGCTGATTTTGTAGAAAGCTCATCTTAGACCATCGAAATTGATTGAAAGTCACTAAAGTTTAGAATTATATAAATATATCTTAAGTTATTGATTTTACTAATTATAAAAATGATCTAAAAATTATAAAAAACGCTGATCTATACTTTCTACATATTACTATATAATTTCTTTTCGCAGTATTACTATTTAAAAGTTCTAAGAATGTGAATGCAATTGTAGTATGTATTTATTTACCCGCTTCGGTGGCCACATGATCTAAGGTGCTATTAATGCAATAGACTAAACTTCCTATGACGGGGAGATCGAGGTTCGAATCTCGGTTGGGTGTACTGTGGGGGGTTTATAAAAGGTTTTTTCCAATCTCCCGCCACGCAAATTCGGATACTTTTACCAAAAATATTACCTTCCTCATCTATAAAAACCATTAGTGAAATTAATACATAAGCGTATTACCCAAACGAGTAATAATACGCGGTGTTAAAAAATATATATATAAATATATATATATATATATATATATTTCTTTTCCGCCATTGTGGCAACATATATTTCCGGTCTATAAATAACTGGTTTAGTTTGAAAATTGTAATGTACTCTACTTTGCACGCAGGGAAGAAAAATAGTAGACATTTCAATATATGTGTAAATTCGTGTGCGCGGGGAAGAAAAAGAGTAGTAACTTAAATCTATGTGTAATTAGTTCATTTAATTCGTGTAGTTACTTGTTTACTTTATAATATTAATAAGGGTAGTATACTTAAAACCTGTTTTTGACAATTATCTTCGAAGCCATAATATACAATATTAGAAATGTTATGCGATTGTGTCGTATAATTTTTTCATTACATAACACTAGTTTTTAAACACTAACTTTTTTTAATGCCACGTTTGTACGTACTCAAACAAGAATTTTTTTTATCATATTTAAAAATCAATTTATTAGTCAAAAATGTTTATCTTGTGACTTAAATATATATTGCCTACCAAACTTGGGACTAATATATGACATATGCACAAGAAGTGTTTGTTTGTAAATTGTCAGAACTGTTCACTGGGGACGTTATTTTTTGCTACAAGTGATACTCTGTGATATTCTATGATGGTTAATAATATATTAAGAAACTAGCAGTTTTTTATCTTTGTTTTAGCACCGCGTTAAATTACCCGTTTGGGCTATACGTCATTTTATTTATTACATGACCATATAATCTGTACATTAAATATAACAATATCATTTATGTATATTCTAATGAACACACATCAACCAAACATCGACACACTAGCAAAACTTTATTTTGTTCTAGGATAGTTTCACCCTTAAAGCCAATCTAAAATAAATGCTTTCTTTAATTCACCTTTTCATAGTAATTATATCTTAAACTTTATATCTAATTTAAATCCGTAACTCTCAGCAACACTAGTTGAAAACTGGCATTTAAACCTTGAAATCTCACCTTTGTGGCAAAACAATAAATTAAGCTCTGCTCAAATTTGTTTCCCAAAGAGGTCAACTATAGACTTGAAACTTAATCTACAGTATTTATTAGTAATTTTTCCAAAATTTTATAGAATTTCGTCCCCAGAGGAAGTCAGTTATTTATTAAGTTCTCACTTTCTACTGATAAAATATATATTAAAGATGTACTCTATACATTCTCACAGGGCATTTATCAACTCGCCACATATCTATTGCTTACATCCCAATGTTTATCTATTGTTTACATCCCATTGTTCATCTATCAACTCGCCACATATCTATTGCTTACATCCCATTGTTCATCTATCAACTCGCCACATATCAATTTTTTTACATCCCAATGTTTATCTATTGTTTACATCCCATTGTTCATTTATCAACTCGCCACATATCTATTTTTTTACATCCCAATGTTTATCTATTGTTTACATCCCATTGTTTATCTATCAACTCGCCACATGCCATTGCCAGTACAGTATCTGAGTATCTGACTCGCCACGCGCCTCCAGTACCCCACAGTCATAGCATCCGAGCGCGTCGAGTCATTGCAAATATCTACGGCGATTGTTGTGGAACAAACTAACCTTAACAGCCCGACCCAACCTAGCATCCAACTAAGTCTCCGACAATTGTGTTGACGAGGACGGGAATCTTACACAGTTATTCTTCATTCTTTTGTTAAAAATAACAAGCTTATTTGAACGCGTAATATTTTTGATCATTCTGGTGAAATCTTTCAGAAATATATTTTTCTTCAAATCCACTTTTAAAAACATATTAAAAAGGTTGACCACTTATTTATATATTATTCTGAATTTTAATTTATAATTTTGACAAGTCTAGTTTTTTTTATGCTAATATTATTCAACCTTTTTCAAAATATGACACCGTTTGGTTTTTGATAAGGCTTTCAAGAATAAATGCTAATGAAAATGAAGGGTTATTTAATCGACTATATACTCAAATATGCGAGTTTGACTGAGGTATGCATTGATGGGAAATGGAGGATATATTGAAGGAAAAAATGTAAGAGGAAGACCCAGGATGGGGTAATGAATCAGTTAATTACTTGTTGGCAAGAAGAGTAATAGAGTTTTAAAAGACTTACCTCTAAAGAGGCAGGGGTTGGGATAGCTGTAGCAATCGAAATATTAACGACAGATGACGATGGTTTTGGGAGGTTTTGCGATTAGATTTGAACAGATGATTCCAAACCACGTCTGATATATGTATATATTTATTTACCACAAGGCTTTATATTATTGAGGCTCTAGCTTGAGGAGGTGCCTTGAAATATCTAAAGGGTACTAGGCTATGGCTGGCTTTTTTTTAATATAGATTTTCTGGTTTATTTTACTGTTTTGGTTAGGCATACATCTGTTACCTCTAAATAATTGTTACACCTCTCAAACTTGAAACAATAAACCAAAAAGAAGAACTCTTAATATATACAATATAAAATTATCCTCTTATAGTTTATCTTTACTAAGTTCTTGCAACACAACACACACAAACTATTTCAAGAACTATTAAGGTGCTTTGAAAGGGACAAATAAATTCATACTTTATTTGTAGGAGGTTAATTATATTGTTTAAAATCGCACTAATCCAACCAACGTACATATTTATTGATTTTAATTAAATTAATTACTATTCTAATTAATTAGGTATACTATTTTAATTTGTCTAAATACATTAGGTATGGCTATATCTATAGGCTTAATGAATATTTTCCCTTATCGGCAAACTGATCTATCGGTAAAAATGATCATGAATCTTTTTGAGAGGTTTTTATTTTATTTTTATTTCTATTTCTTGAGTGCGTGACAAGTTGAGCAGGATTTAATGATCTCTAAGGGAGACCGCGGCACCTTGCAGGTGTTGGGCTACATCTCTTTGCCACAGCCATTTTTCTTTCCCCTTCCCCTTTTCAATTGAAACTGTCGGCCGTGTAACTCCCGACACGTTCTTTTTTCATCCCCTGTTCCTTAACCCGAGCAAGGAAGAAGAGAAAAACAGCCCTTGAGACCACCCCGGGAAGGTCCTGATGAAAAATGTAAGGATTGTGCCCTCCCTGCGTGACGTAACTAACCATCGTCTGCTGGAATCACGCGAACCTGTGCCTGCTCCTGGAAGAACATCAGTTAATTCTTAACAAGCGACCTTTCTTTCTTTCTTTATTTTCATTTTAGTTTCCTTCTCCTGTTGCGTTGGATTCACAAGCGGGGAAGGTTCTCTATGCTTTGTTAGAAGGGTTAAATGAATGGAACCATATTATGTGTCCCACATGATGTAGTGTTGCTGCTATTCGCCAACTTTTCCTTTGTGACGAGTATTATTATATACGTTCGACAAAGAATTTTAACCAAATGTGCAACCAAACAGGGAAAATATTTCCCCCACTTATTTGCTACTGAACGTTATCAGATTTCAATTAATTTTTATTTTAAAACTTAAGCGGTGTTTATTGAACTTGCACATTCTTTAGGCCCATTTATGTCCAGCCTCTTTTCAAACTACTTATGGCTTAAAATATGTGTTAGGGTATGATAACAAATGTCATGTAGGTAAAATGATGTCTATTCAAGAAATATCAATCAAAGTGAAATATTAATTTTCGGGTTAGTTATTATGATAACTGTAACAAAAGACGGTGTTACGATTGTGTGTGTTCCTATGCCTGTCGGAATTGGGGCTACAGCTAATATGGTTTTATGGGTCGCGTTTAAAATGTATATTTAGTTGTTATTTAGTCATACCCCAAGGTGCGATTGTGAATTTATTCTAATCCATACTTTATTTCTTTTTTGAAAATTAGAAATTTTATGTAAATGGTTAATGCTTTTGTTCAATATCTGATTAGTGTTTAACATAATAAAAATAGTGAATTATTTTTTTCCAATGACAAAACGTAATATTAAAATTTTTTAAATTGGTTCAAAAGAGCTTTAGTAATTTTGTTCAAAATGGGTAACTTTCAAATATCTTACTTTTAACTAATATATTAAAATTGGGTTATACATTATTTTAGACTGCATGATTGTACCGTTAAATGTATTGGTTCTTTACTACTCATTTGCTTGTTTGTATGAATTCAAGACAGCTGTGGTGTGCTTGCTGTGGACTGGCTTCCGACTCTTATATTGATGGTAGAATTCTCCAAACCTACTTTGTGTGCTTTCCCTTACTCTCTACATGTGAATGTTGACACATAAATTGTACCTTCACATTCGGCCATTGGTGCAAGGGTACATTAAACAATAACATTTGAAAATATATGTTTATATTACTTTTTAAATTTTATCTATAGCACCGAGTCTTAATCGTATGGGCTATACCCCTATTTACTAGATACGCTAGTATTTTATAAATATGGAAGACGGCGTTTATAAGAAGTGTATCCACATTTTTATGGAGGGAGAGTGAAAACCATCAATTGAAAAGCACACTAAGTCAAGCCGACCGGGATTCAAACCCCATATTGCCGTTATCGACAGTCTAGTCTATTGTGAGAATGATGCCGTAGGACTAGACCATACGATCACCAAAGCGGTGTTTATATAGATTATTCTCGTATAAATATAACATATTAATCTCTTCATGTTAGCATATATATTACACTTATTTCCAGGGAGTGGGGCGGAAGGGGGGGGGTACTAAACGGGTGCAGTTCGAATGTTCTTATAATATTCCTATTGCCTTTACGCTCAATCCTGTGTTGCCATGTACGCCTACCTGGAGAACCAGTAGTAGGAACAATCATATTGCATTATTCTATAATACTCTCCAGGCTGTCTCTAAAAATGGGAACGCGATACAGACACAGGTAATTTTATTTTAATAAAATAGTACGCGTAGTATCACTGTGTTTACATTTTCCTTAAAACACGCAGCTGAAAAGTATAATTAAATAGCTCTCGTGTACTGATATAATCAATCATTTCAGAAAGTGCACGTCAAATACCTCAAATAAATAAAATGATTAAATAAACTGCCTTGATTTTGAAAGACTTTTCAATATTACCTTAAGGTATATATACTACGTTAGAGCGAACTTTATATGTTTATAATGTAAGATAAGACAATAGGCCTACTATTGTTCATTTTAGTTGTAGGCCTGTTTAAAGCACACTTATACTAAACTTTAATTTTTACCGAAGTATACTACGCTTTTCACTCTTCTCTCAGAAGTATTAACTTCACATATAGGCCTGCCCTCAACTGCTTACATATAAGTAACATTTTAAATTATACTTGTACAAACATAATTCTTGCCATCAACAACGACAACATTTTACTCTACTAATGGCGTTATTTTATTTATGCATTGATAATCACACGACTTGATGTATGAATGTAAGAACATCGTTTATTTGTTGACATCGCCTAGTACTAGTTCGAATCAATTCCTCCCTCTCGGACCGCGTATCGCTCGCTAGCTCTTGCTTCAACTTCGCGTTTATCTTGGAGGAAACCGACTCTCGCTTTCCTCTTTACGGTTATTTTTCCGACCCCGGAGACGCGGTTCGTTATGAGGGTCTGAAGGGGAGGGGACTGTAGTTCTGGAGTCGCGGCCAAATAGATCGATGGCCTGCCTTTCTCGTGTTATTGTTGGAAATGAGTCGAATCTGTTTTACCCTTGCCTTTTCCCTCCCACTCTCTTTAGAAGAACGAGGAATGTTGTTTGTGTGACACCCCGTTTAGGTCCTAACGCTACTCATAGCCCTCCAATAGTAGAGTCAAGTAAGGTGGTATAAAGAATTGGTACATCTAACTTAATAACTTGATGTATCTGTATTGATCAAGACAAATGGAAGTCTTATCAGCGACAAGTACTTCCACTGGTCTGTTGCTAAAGCAATTGGCTGTAACCTCTTAACATCCCTGTATTTTGTATTATTTATACCCTTTTCACTTTAAGCGTTTGTTTAAATTATATTTAATAGTCACTTATTATCATAACTATCACACAAAATAAGAACCACACTGTTCTTTATATAAAATGTTTGTAATGGCAACTAATCTCTTCCCACCATTTAATTTTCACGGGATTGTCAGACCATACAATTGTAAGACTATTAGAGATTAAGAATGAAGGACGATAAGCCAAATGAGCACACTCAGACCTGGTCTGGCTACTCTTCAGTTCCAGTGATCAGATGATGGACTTGATTGGTTTGTGTGTATCTGACTCGTGTGCATTTGAGTAGGTGTAGGTGTAAAATGCTTGATTAAGAGTGTACTTCACTAATCTTGTCTGTTTAGTAGTAGTATCTTAGTGAAACATTGTGTTCATTGCACTATGGCAGAAAAGTTGACCGCAAGTCTTGGTACTAGAGTGAGTTAAGGAGGCTTTGCAAAATGAAGACATTATCTATCTTCTCTTCACCAGTATCATGGAGGCTTGAATCGAACAAGAACTTTACCACCGAGCTAAAGATGGATGATAAAGGGGTGAAGCTACACTCTCATGGTGGCTACAGACGGGGAAAACAGGGAAAACAGGGAAAAGTCGGGGAATTTTTTAATGACAGGGAAACCAGGGAAATGTCAGGGAATTTAACTAAAAATAAGGAAAAGTCAGGGAATTTAAAAATATTTCTAAAAATCCCATTAATTTCGCAACCAAACACTAAAACAAAAGTTAATAATACCTAAATAAAATAAGATTTTAATTTTTATAATAACTGATAAAACTTTATGTTTAGTAGATACAAACTTTTTTAATATGTGATCAATAATAAATAAAACAAAAGTCATCATCCACCATTAAAACTGGAAAAATTAGTCAGGGAAAATTGAAAAATGTTGCCTGGAAAACCTGGAAAAGTCAGGGAATTTTGTAAAATATGTTTTGTAGCCACCCTGACTCTGCTATATTATACTATGCTAAGTCACATTTTATCTCGTCCGTTTCACACGGTTTATTGGAGTAGGTGTAGTCGTAGAAACAACATGGCCCTTTGTTATTTAAAGTGTATTGGTGAATATCTTAACTGTTTAAATTATTGTGGAAATGATAAAGAGGAAGAGGAAGGTTGTTAGCAGCGGTGACGAATGACGAAGAAAACAAAGGTTTCTAGGTACACGATATATATCGTATGAAGTTAAATTGCGTTAAATTCCACCATTTGGTTACCTGATCTGAAATGTGAGGACAACATATTTAGAAGTTATTTTCAGCTAACTAAAGCAGAACTTTTTATGAATTTCTCGCCCTCAATTTAAGCCAAAATCCAGAGGAAGGTCATTGATTGATGGATGCGCATGCGTAGCACAAAACATAGCTCAAGTGGAATGCAAAAATCACCCGGTACTCGATTTCTTTCGCATAGCGAAGCTTGGCGTGACACAGCACAGCACTATAACACGATGTGTGAACTGGTTCATTTTAATACTTGTGTAGCTTAACCTTTATAACTTGAAACTGGAGATTGCTAGAGCTAAATACTTTCTGGAACGATACCAAAGACAAACTAGCTATCGTGTTATTGTTGTGGAGCTTGAAGGCTTGTGGTCTGCAGAGGTTCTGTCGACGAGATTTATCGTGAGTCACTATGTGCAAGATAAAGAGAAGAAGGATCAACAAACTTTTATTATTTCTATTTAATCTACCAGGTAGAATTCTGGTAATGGAGAACACACATACACAGATTTAGAGAACGTTATTATTCCTATATTCACTGTTTCAAGAAAAAAATAGTAATTATATCTCCTTAAAAACATCATAAATGTAAAAGGGTTCGACTAGTAAGTACACTCGTAATGTATAACAACACCAAATTAAAAATCATACACAAGAGCTCCTGCCAAAAAAATACAACAAAAACTTACATTTATGTAAAAAAATCGACAACAGACATTATATTGCTGATATAAAATTTATGCGCAGTATTTTACAAATACAAAAAAGTGATACCAAAAAGTCTTCACATGCACGCAGTTATTCATATATTATACATGAAGTATTTTATAAATACAAACTTATTGATAACAAAAAATCGTGACAAGTAAATATCTTATGCCAAAGAAAATTAAATACCTAGAATATTTTTACATTTAATGAAAATACTAACACAATGTTCATTTTGTTAATAACTCAAAACTTGTATACATACTTTTTTAATACTATTAATGCTTTGTATTTGTAAAGTATTTCAAATATAGTAAAATAAAACTGCTGCCGGAATTTATTGTGCTAGATTAGGTATTGGATTTTTTTTTTAATATGAATAGCTTTGTGCATGTGAAGACTAGACTGTTTGATGTTACTTCTTTTGTCTGCTATAGGTAGAGGGAGATGAGCATCGCAATGTACTCCATCGAAACACCAATTGTTCCTCACCTACTCTATTATTATCTGGCATGTAGCGTATGGATATTTTCATTTATTTATTATTGATTGATGAGTATTTAGCCCCCTATTTACAACCTTGAACCATTTTAATTTCAAGTAAAGTTTCCCTCGCTATTCTTCGAGCACTTACACATTTGAAATTAATAAACTTTTGTTTTAATAAACACTTTGTTGTTCACACATGAATCAACCTTATCCCCCCTTCGGCCGTCTCTAAGGAACGTAAATGCGTGTAGGCTTAACATCGCAATGGTCCTGGAAGAACAATTTACGTTACTGGCCACTTGTGGCGCTGCTGGTGTCTTTCTCTGGGGAGGTCTACATTGCCGCATGTACTTTACTCAGAGAAAAGATTCGCTCCTCTTAGTGCGACGATGTAGTGTCCTCGTTGGATTCCAGGGGCTCTCTTTCGGTAATGGAAATGGAAGTAGTGTTTTTCACACCTTCTTACAATTATGGCGCTTTTCGAATCTTCAGTTTCTTTGCATTTTATCCCTACAAAATACGTTTTTTTTTCTAAAGTGTTTACTATTTTCAGTCATCAATTTTCTTTTTAGATCAAACATCCACTTAGTTAATATGGAAGCTTGAAATACAGATCTCATTAAATCAGATTTACCATTAGTAAAAGGTATATTGTACCCTTTTTGCAAAATTAAACCACACCCTAACATCAGTTTGATTTAATACAGATTTAGCGGCCACAAGTAACTCTACATGTCACATGAATATTACTGGGGTCAAGTGTGTACCCGGACTGCATTCTTACAGTAGACGTGATCATTGTTGGCGGATAGGTGTATAGTGTTGATTATATCTGTAAACGATAAGGGCGCCGTCTACTTTAAGGTAATGTACTCGTACTCCTTTATATATTTTGGGTATGACATTTCCAAAACGTCACATCCACCAAATAAATCTATAACTATCCAAATATTTTCTATTGTGACATGTCTTTTATTTAGATCTTTACGTGAAACGTTGAAAATTAAATTTTTTACGCTTTCTTGTTTTTTTAAAATTACGTCACTAGAACTTAAAATGCAAATTGCAAGCCTAAGTTTTTTGTATCTGAATTAATATATTGATACCTTTCACCTCCCTTTGGGCGTGAACCGTCTTTTGAAACTAAACAACCACTTCATAAAATGACGCAGTGCTGCAACGCTTCTCAACGATCTGGTGGGCTAACATTGTAACACACATCATCTTTAGTTTAGTAACTCTTAAATCGAGCGTTACGTTTCAAGCGAAAAGTGATTCTCAGGGTAAAGAAAATGATCTTTTTTCGGATCAACCTTGTTAACGAGTTTTGTTTATAGCTCGAGACAGTTTGCCGTCTACCTTTGTTTCACTGGATGTTCCCATCTTTGTTACGTTGGATCGTAAAGTATAGTACCTTGTAGTTTTATTTCGAAACTTCTGCCCTTTAGAGTGTGACCTTATTTTTATTAATGCCACTAGCTACTGTGTTGCACCTATATAAAAGAAAAAGAGGATACCTGAAGAAGATATTCTATACCATCCTGTCATAACTGTTAAACCTGTAACGCGGAAATACCATTGAACTATTTACATCGCATATAGGTGTAATTTTCTTACATTCTTACCTATATGAAATACAATATTTTTTCCCACGAAAGGTTGAAACATTTAAAAATACTTATTTTTTAACTACTTATATAACCTGCTTTGGTGGCAGTATGGTCTAAGGCATCACTCTCAAATCAGACTGCTGATGACTGAAATCGGAGTTCAAATGTCGGTCGGTTGTACAGAGGTTTTTCCATGTGTTTTTCCACTCTCCCTCCACGCAAATTCAATTACACGTCTTTTAAATAAAACCTTTCTCACTTCTATCATGTACGCTCCAATTTAAAAAAAATATTCAGAAACGCTTTCAAGCTCTTTCGAGCGTTGCTATATTTATTTCTAGACAACCTGCTCTTCGTGGGATTGCCAGCAATCTTAGTTTTCTATGTACACACATAGTTAAATCCTTTTTAAACATTTTTAAAATAAAAAATTGAATGGTAGTTGCTTGTTTCACCAATAATTAGTGAAACAAATTACTTAAATACGAAGGTAAAATTATTAGAGTATAAAGGTTTACCGACTGGCCGATTATCGGGCAGTTTATTATAAAACTATTGATAGTTTTTATCTTTTCTTTGTCTACTGAACATGTCCTTAAGTTATTTATTGATACCTACTTGAAATATTATTTTGGTACATTAGTACCGTCGGTATATTTTACTTGATCTATCGCTCACGTTGATGGTCACGTGGGCTAGGACATCAACTTTGTCTAGTTTAGTTTTCTGGGGGTTCGAACTTCTACTGAATGTAATAAGGATAGTTTTACTGAAATGGTTGCTCACTCAACGCAAATTGAGGTATACTTCCTTTCAAAACCTTCCTTCTATCTTCCTAAGCCATTAGCCATTACGTGGACAGCTCGAATTGATAGTGAGACGCAGTACACCCAATATATCATACGGAGATTTAAACATTTCATTTCATCATACCCCTTTTTGCCTCTGTTTTAGGCCAACAATAAATATTGCATTTGGATGTTTTCCCTGGATAGATATACATTACATACAACCACTTCTGGTGACGCTAAAATACATCTCCGCTTGGTAAACGTGGAAATGTGTTTTGCTTCAAGTCCAAAAATACATCACTCTCTCTCCTCTTTCAATTGTTTATCTTATGTTGCTGCTTTCATCGTATTATTTAAAGATCTTGCTAATCCATATGTTCCCTCAACTCTGTAGTCAAGTGTCGTATCAAAGTCGGATATGACTACCTTTCTATCTTAACCGATAATTCTTCACGTGTAAGCTTTGTACACACATTGGATCTAGGAAGACTAAACCCACTGTCTTAGATTTGTTGCACTCCAAATACTATTTGTATTCTACTACATACTTAAACTTATGTAGAGCAACTTATTAATTTTCCAGCAAAAGAGTTATCTATATCAACTTGTCCATTTCTTAGAAAAATATGGCTTTCAGGATCATACATTTCTATTTCATACATTCTTTTAACAGAAAGAAAACCTGACCGATACCTTCGTTTTCTCGTGCAGCTTCCTTAATGAGTCACCCTATCTTAAAAACTTTGAATGTGCTCATCAATATTCTTAATAATACGATCATATTTTAAATTTCTTCCGTTCTAATGATATATGTATTTAGGTGAACTAATCTCTAACTTCAAACTAGAAATACGCTGAATTCTTTTCGTTCTTATCCCATGTAAGCTGGAAAAACTCACACGGTACATCAGTTTTACTCTTTTACCTATGTGTACCTAAACAAAATCAAAATATATGTTTAAAGCCATTTTATTTGAATATTTTTTGAACATTTTATGGATATGAAGTATGATTGATACTCCTATAGTTAAACTAACTTCGTAATGAAAATTAAATTTGAGCATTTCCCTCTCCTCCTCGACATAATGATTGGAATTCTTTGGTAAACAGCTCCGGTGAATGATCGCAAGGATTGCCATTTACATCTACAACACAAATTAAAAAAAATTGAATTACATTAAATTATTGCCTAATTATCTCCTAAATCAAATTTACCGCATAGATGGAAACATGATATATTATTAAAAATGTTGTATTAACCTACATGTTGTCACCCGTAGCTCATGAAAGTTTTGTTTCTCTCTTCATGTTTACATATTCTTTCCCAAGCCTTGATCACGGCAAAGTAAACATATAACCTTCAGCCGTTAATTGATAGAAGACACTATGAATTCACGTATAATTACCTCTTTGGCCAAAGTATTAGTAGAACTTCGTGCACTCACTTTAGTAGTAGACGCGCTACCTACGGAGCTCAGATTATGCGCCATGTTAATTTCCTTCCCGAGACATAAGAGGGGGTGATGATGATCCAATGATATTAGCTCCCTGGCAAACGATTCGTTTCGTCCGAATCAGACGTTTCCGATCCGTCGCGAGCCATTGTGCAGGCCTCCAATAAAATGCATGTTGTAAAAAAATTCCAATTTATTCTGTAGAAACTAGGAATGGAGAAAATCAGAATGGACATATTCTTAGTAAAAGGGTATTATTAGTTATACACATGATTTATTATCAGCGAAGAGTTAGATGGCGATGTTTTTGAAAGCTTTTAGTCATTGTTTGTTTCTGAAGGTAGGAATATCGCTCTCACAATAGATGGTCCTAACATCAGGGTTGACTCAGCGTCAGCAAGCTTTAGTGGTCCAAAGTCAAAATAAACTAGCTTCTTTGGTTGAATACCAGTGGAATTGATATTCATTAATATGTTTCGAGTGAAGTGAAGATAATTGGCGTGGGAGGGGTTATGAGGAGGGGTAGTTTAAATTAAATTGAACGTCCTTATCATCATTCCACTTGTGTTAAGTGGTCACAAGAGAACCCACACGTAACTATTGAAACGCAGTTTAACCAGCTGGATATGCCATTTGCGGTATCCTGTGATCTAACGGTGTCTCGAGCCCGGTTTTCTTAAATGGCTCTGTCGCTTGGGATGTCGACAAAGAAATGACACAATACATCACTGAGGTACCATGATATCGACAGACAGAGAAGACTGCAAGGCTGCGTCAACCACAACCGCCAACATTTTGAGCACTCGCGACTACTGACCACGTATTTACTGTATATTGTACTGCTTTTCAACTTGTCCATGTATTCTCATTATGTAACAAGAATAATAACATTGTTGTCCACTTACTTGGAGGCCATCCTGTATAATACCTCACTGTACATTCTCTAAACTATTTATTTAGACACACAGACATTAAGTACAACCTTTACCATTCATTCTCATTCTTACTCATATCCCAGGAAATTGGTTACCTCTCAAGAGAGTTTAGTCCTCCCGGTGATATTTATTCGGTGGTTTTTCTCTTCAAAACGCTTCCATCTTTTCCCTGGTTCCTCCTTCTAGTGTGTTTAAATATTTAGCGCTGTCATTTCCAGTTTCGATGGCTCAGGCCGCAATTTGCAGTTTTTACCTCGCTGTGACGCTCACTATATTTTCTGCCTTATGTATTATGGATGCCGAACCGCCACAACCGTCTTATGCACTGTGCGGGTTTAAATTACAGATTCATGGTAGCTTCTTTAGGTATTCCCTATAGGAACTTTACTTTGTTTACGATTTCATGTGTAGTCAATTGTGGTAAATCTTATATTTGTCGACGTTCGTTGATTCAATATGATAGTTTGTTTACTGGTAAGGCTGACACAGTAACTTGCAATCCTGCTTTCTAGACTTGGATCCAGTTTCACATAGGCCGGTATTCGTTCCTTTTCCTATCCCACTAGCCCCACACACCAATAATAACATATTTATAATCTTTGTTCTATTCAAAACTTATAGTAAAAATATGTATTGTTTGTTATGTTGGTGACCATTGTTGAACTAGTCAAACTTGGCATAGAACCAGGCTTCCATTAATTACTGGTCTAATAGATATATTTTCGAGCCCAAGTGGAATAAAATAAAATTCTCTCGGGAGATTTATTCTAATACATATATATATATATATATATAATTATTTTAATTCAAGGTTGTGATTTTCAAAAAGGGATAATTCATCACTTTTATCCGGAATGCCATTTTGTGGACCAACGAGTTTTCATTTTTTGGTTTCACTTATATCACAAAAAAAAAGTTTTAAACAAAATTTACAATTTTAAAAAGAGGTTGAATAATTCCAACAAGCCAAATGTTTGTAGCCTAAACCTTTTAATAGTGTATGTACGCCTTATTAGTAACACGTACTATGGTGACAGTATATAACTACACGTATTTATTTATAAAACATATAGGCCTACATAATATAATTTTTTTACACGCTCATATATACTTTATTTCTCTTTTTGCTTATATTTGTTGTATTTGGTCGAAGCATGGGATTTAAATAAAAATAAATGATATATTTCTTAGCTTCAGCATGAGGCCAGATCTGTAGATGTGCGGACAGCTTACCTTAATGAACCAACTCCATTTACTGCTATCGCTAAATACTCGATAGCTGAGGACGGGAAATTCAGGGTTTGATTTTCTATCGGGTGGTCTGAGAATAGTTTGTCCGAAATAGTTTTCCACTCTACCGCCTCAAATTCGGGTGCACTTCCTTACAATTCTATCCTTCTCCTTACTACGTAAGCTTAATTAGCTCATAAGCGTACAGCCCGTAAGGATAGTGGGACGCGGTAACAACAAACAACTTCAAAGATTAATTCTCCTTGTTGTAAAGTTACATTATTTCTCGTCTAAATATAGGAATGCAAAATATGTATAACCATTTTTGGAATGATTGTTAAAACAATGGTTTAATACATTGGAGTGATCTCATTAAACCTGAATAAAGATGAAGGCTATCCGTAATGAGGCCGTTAATTTTTAGTGAGTGGTTGTGTTTTAAATACGGTGGTATGAGTTCGGGGCGAACTCATCCCGACTGCTCTAAAACATTCACTGTGGTCGTGCTACTACTGTCCCGAGATTGGGCCATGCATTATTTGAACCCCCCTCATGCTTCAGGGCGGGATCATTAGCTTAATGATTGATACACTATTCTTCTACTCCTTGATTTAATTTCTATTAATTAAACTCGACGAGAGTTATAAACATTTCTCTCTGATTAAAGTTAAATAATCGGTCGTGGTAAGACCTCTCAGGTTAAACTGTGTTATCAGATTGGTTTTCGGGAGTCAAGATTCAGTATTTTTTTTAGAGGTATGGGAAATGTTTTTACTGCTGTTATTTGGTTTGTTGTTGTCAAAAGTAGCCTCTCATCTGAAACGCTCTTCTACCAACCATGCACATACAATCATGATCTATAATGGGGCTTGGGATACACATTGAGTGGGGTTTAATTGGGGGGAAACGAGCTTAACCGCTTTGGAATGCTTTGTGTTTGTGTTAAAAACCTAATAGATATATTATTTTAGTTGTAGTGAACAAATACTTTAAAGGTCAGAGCTTTTCCAATATAAAGCTTTTTTTCCACATACAAACTAAATTCGTGTTATTTATATTTGGTAATGTCAGTTATCAGAGATATATAAACACACGCTATTTAGGGGTGGTTACACAAAAACATTGTACTACACAATTTATTAAAAAACTTATTAATTTGTATATAATGACCGTCTCGGTGCCAAATTGGAGAGCAGCTATGTTTACTTAATATTTCAAATACTAATTAAATAATTAACTTCATTAAACATACCAAGTACATTTTAAATCTTAAATATATTTTCTAACTCATTCTACATAGTTTAAGATTCCATAATCAACCCAAGGAAGGGGGACTATTTCAAAACTAAAGGAATATTTTAATATACATTTTACTTTATGTACGTATATATCTAATCATGCTGTTTATTTACTGGGTAGGCAAGAAACTGTGAATATAGCTCATAAAACTACTCCGTACTTAATCCATCATAACTAACTCTCTCAATACTTCCCTAGCCTTGCATACTCGCTTCAATTCAACACTATCCATATATGTAACGAAACCTCGTTAGTTAAATTAACAGTTTCATTGGCTATTTATACTTACTATTGTGTTCTTTTATTACTCTGCCAATGGTACTAGGCCTATATAGGCTATTATATTCAACTTTTCAACACATTCTAAATAATTCAACCTAATTAATACAAACAAGTAATTCAATCCTGATTTTTTTCTTCCCTAATTTATATCACATAATTTTAGTTATAATTCTTTGTATACTTTCCCCACCAATTTGACTGGTTCTACAACTTTATATATAATAGGCCTATTATTAATGTATCATAATAATTTTTGACGAATACCATAATATACTGAAATCCAACAAGTTCTCTAAATCTATTCCTTCTTAAATACTAGAAACTCCTTTGTTAAGAAAGCGTGTTGACCACACCAAATAAACGCAATCTTTTCTTCACGTTTGTTTATCGTTATTTATTGGGATATGTCGGAGGGATATTCAATTTTAAAAGACTCAGTTCGTTTAAGGCGACCTTGGTAATGTGTTGTAGGTTTTATTTAGCTCTTCACATATTACTACCTGTTTTTGTGTCTTTTTCTTAGACTAATTTAAAGAAACCTAATGAAGAGTTTTTTTTTTAATGAAATGAACAAGTGGCAGAGGTAAGACTCCTGTATCCCCCTCCCCCGAGTCTAGGGTGCCCGCACAAACCATGGTCTGTCCGGAGGAGTAAAGGGGGTGAGTCGAGCCGTCGTCAAGATGTTACACTTCCCGTCTAGGCTTATCAGGGGTCGCCGTAAAACTGAATGTTTTCCGATGCTCCCCCTTCACCGCGCCATTACGTGAGGTCCTGTGGCGACAATATCCACTACTTGGTGGACGTGTGCGTGCGTGGTCCTAGGACATCAATCATCTCTCTCTTTCTCTCCAGCACCGAGATACATTAGGAGAGCTTAGGTGAGCCGAGAGAAGATAGATCTACGCTCATTCGCTCGTGGTTTTTTTTTTTTATGAGTTTCCACAATAATCCCGAGAAAACGCGACGAACCGAGGGGAGGAATAAAACGAAATAAAAATGTAAACCTTTTTGACGTTTAAGGTTTGAAACCGGGAAAGTCTGTTGGAAACAATTGTGGTTTTATTGATAACCTTTGATCACGAAGAAAGTTTGCATTCTTTTAAGTTTTTGACACCTCCAAACACAATGTTTTAACGTCATACAACTTACAAACTATCGTGTTAAGCTTATAACAAATACACTACTATATTTTTCTGGCGTTAACGTTAACATACCATAATTATATTAATAGTTTATGAGACTTTACTAACTGCCCGAAACGAAAACTTTGAGAATATAAGATAATTTGATGATTGAATTTATTTAAGTAGCTCTAGTAATCCCATATTACCCGCCTCGGTGGCGTAGTTGGCTAACGCGCTAGTCGTGTAGAGCCCGACTGCCGAGGATGGGGAGATCGAGGTTCGAATCTCGGTCGGGTGAACTGGGGGTGGTTTTTCCTAAATGGTTTTCCACTCTCCCTCCACGCAAATGCGGGTTCACTTCCTCTAAATTCAACCTTCCCCATTCCTAATACATTAGCGTAATTAGTACTTAAGCGTATAAACCGAACGGGTAGTAAGACGCGGTGCTAAATAATAATAATAATAATAATAATAATAATAATAATAATAAAAAATCCCATATTACTGACTATCACCGAGGATCCCAGAGGGTTGGAAGCGAGTAGTGTGTTCAGTAAGTTAATATAAATTCACAAAGATTTATACAAAACAGATGGGACTAGGTCACAGACAAGGACACCCTTCTAAAGTCTGTTCTTGATATGTTTTTACCTGGATGGCGGCTAAAAATGATTTGTTTAGGTTTTGGGCTACCAACACTTCTTGTTATAGATATTAAGTTTTTTATTTACATGTTATATATTACATTTAAAATAACGTAGGTAAACCTAATTTTTCTTACACTGTTTTATAACTTTTAATAATTTCTTTTCACCCAATCCGAAACAATATTTTAAATATAATAAAAATTACCTATTCTCCGTTTTGGAATGCATATCTACCATGTGTAATATAGTGCATACATTAATACCTTTTAATATGGGCATCGTATTAACTTGGAAAAAAGATAATACTTGTAATTTTTTCTACACTCAATAAATTATTTTATGATTATTTCATCGTATTTCAAAATATTTAACTGAATAAAATATTTTAATCCACTGAGTGGGTGCATCATCCTAAGTAACTGGTTTCCATCACTTACAATAACATGGTTTAAATTCGTCGGTCGCCATATCGGGAAAGTGCTGTGAATAATAATTTTTTTAAGTTTAATAAAACAATCCTAAGCATTGTGGACGATCTAAAATGAATATATAAATAATATTGTCCTAAATTACTTTAGTTAACTGTCACATTCATACATTACCATACGTTTTAATTACAGTTATCCAAAGTGACATATCAGCTGTTTGCGTAGGGATGTATTTGGGATTATTTCTAGTAACTTTTTGAGCGGTCATCCAAGTAAACTAAGGTCGTGAATGTACTATATTTGGGCGAGTACTCTTAGGTGGCTCATAAATGTCTTTATAAGAAGGATTCTTACAAGAAGTATAGCTTGGAAAATTGTCTTTTGCGGTAAATATTAATAATATTTTATTATGTTATTAGTGTTAGTTTACAGGTATTGATAATGTCTCTCAAACAATTAGCATGACTTGACGTATGAATATGTGAAAACTGTTTTAATAACTTTGGTGGTTATAAGCAAAATCTTCCAATCTAAATAGAACTTAGCTAGTAACACTCATGTTCTACCACTAAGCTATCCAGGGATTTTCCCTCGTTCAAAATCACTCTTAACTCATTATCTACCAGTGAGCTATCCAGGGATCGTCCTTTGCTCAGGATCAATATTCACTCATATAAATATAGAGTATTGTAATCGTGAAACATGTCCCTAAGCCTCTAAAAGTCTCCTTTTTTAAAGTTGGTCCATAAAAGTCTATTTTTTGACATTTAGATCCCTAAATCCCTTTTTAATGAAGTTAAAGTGCAAAAAGCACTTGGCCTGGATCCGAAATGGTTTGATAGATTTGGCTCATACTTGATAATTATATGTTATATATCGCGACTTTTATTTTTTATTTTGACCCTAACCCGTAACTTACTCTAAGGATAATTTAGATGATGAACGAATGTTGAAAATTCAATATTTTAGTGGAAATAGCTTTAACACTTTGTATCGTCGTTCTTCGGTCCAAAGGAGTAGACTGGATAGCAAGGCTATCTACTCACCATGGTCGCCCTATTTGACCAGCTACGCAACACGCCCAACACCGCCGGTCCCACACATACACACGTCAACACTCTTGAGTTTCAAACTAAGATTTGCGACTGCGTTCCCAAGGCCCGACACCAGGAGCTACTAGCATCGGTGGAACCAGGAAAAAGGTTCCACAGAGATGGAGATAGATGCAGATGCTTCTAGAATCGTCTATGTGGCTTCTCCAATGTTCTCCATTTATCCAGTTTGTGTTTTACCCCCACGTGATTCCTAAACTCCAGCCCTCTGAGGATAGCATATAACGTGTCGTTCGGCCAAGTGAAGAACACTCTTGGGACTTGTTCGGTTTGAACTAGCTGGGTAGCATCGAGCTACGAGCCGTTGAGAGAATGTAAGCTTGAAAATAATTATTAAATTTATATTTATATTTTTTAAAATTATTTTTGACGTATTACTCAAAATTTTAAATACCACTTTTGGTTAAGATGCTTTGTTAGAAGACCTAATAGGATAGGATAATTATTTTCCAAACACTCTGTTGTGGAAATTGACTATCAAACCATCACTTTGTTGTTTGATTATTATATTTAGTAATAGTATTTTTCCAAAGACTTTAATATGGAAATAGACAGCTAAACTTTCATGATGCTTGTTTGAGAATAATTTTCCAAAGACTCTAAAATGGAAATGTACTTCTAAACTTTCACTGTCATGATTGATTGATAGCCTTTGAAGAAAAATAAGCTAGCTAATACTCTAATATCGAAATCGACTTCTAGAACTTCAGTAAGAACTTTACTATAATACAAGATTTGTTTAGTATAAATCAAATTAAAACTTATTCATTGCTAGTTATATTATTCTGTTGGTCATATTATTTGAGTTAGGACATTATGCCGAGCATTACACGCACTTATTATTTGCCGCTTAGGCTCTTGAATTAATATTCTTTATAAAGTAAGTTCCCGAAAGTTATGAAAACTTTAAATAGTTCTCGTCATATTGAGACTTGTTCAGGGACATATGTTTATTTTGAAGGTATCTTGCACATATAGTTTGGCTTATGTCAAATGTTAAGAGTGCATCTGGAGTTTGTGTTAACCTTGGGTTTCTCTCAAATTAGTATTATTTTACTCTTTGATTATTTGTACCTGTTGTTGTTGGCCCCCGGGCAACTAATTTATTTGGGACTAATATTGGTTTAGCGTATTCATAATATTTATAGCCTCCAAGTTTGTGTGTAAAGAAAACTTTAAATTTATTAAACTAACTTTTAACGCATAGCTACCATGAAGAATGTGGATTAAAGTTTAAAATAAAACTTAAATATAAGCTTAGGCGTACTTAAGGGTTTTTTCTTGAACATATACATTTTTGTGTATATTTAATTATCACTTTTCTTGGATGAAGGATCTAAAATATTATTATTTGGTGTAACAGTAACTAATGCTTTAAATTAAATTGCAACATCACATTTATCTTTTACTCTAATTTTGGTATCTCTGTCTTTTCCTAGCTATGCACATTCTAAGCTATAATAGTGCATCACTTCTACTATAACCTGATAAGCACGGGAGTCCTCCTTGCTTAATTTCCTCAACCGGGGGAGGGGGTTGCGAGTCGCTGAGTAACATTCATTTGTTCTAAGATAATTTTTACTCTGTTTGACTCATGCGTCTCACATTGATTTTTTTTTTGTTACATTTTGCATCTTCATGTTATTTAGGGTAAGGAAGGAGGTTGCAAATTTGGTTCATAATGTGTATCCGGGGAGTTTTTAACCATGCTAATATCCCTGTATACTTATTTTTTTGGAAAAAATATACAGATGACATATTAAAAATAATTTTATTAAAAAAAAAGGCTCGAATGAAAGTTGTATACACTATACGTTACTTAAGATATTGGTTTTTCTTGAAACTATTAATTCAATATTAGTTTACTAATAACTGAGTTTTGAAAATTTTAGGTTAAGAATAACTTGTTTGGAAATTGTTGTTTAAAATTTTTATAAGCAAAGTATTTTTAATGAAAAACAAGTCGATATGTTTCTTTTTCTTAGAAAACTTACTTAAGGGTAGTTTTATTTTAAACCTATTGAAATTATATTACAATAAGTTTGTAAATTTTACCAACTGTGACTAATCAAATATATCCTGAATATATTTGAAAAAAGTTAAATATCTCCAAATGCAACGTTCTTTGTAAGATTAGCAGACTACTTGCATCAGAACCCTCCATAAGGCGCTTATATCGAATTTCAACTAAACACGTGGACAATACATTAAACTTTGTATTTCTAGTTGTTAGCTATATTGGATAGTACAATCTATTTTTTAAACGTCAATAGGCTATTCTATTTTATATCAAACTAATATACATCAGACTGCGTCGTGGGTTGTATTGTTGTCATGTTTAATACATTTGAAAGAAAGGCCCACACTCAATGCTCTCTACCACTGTATTATGTATAACATTTCAACTACCCCTTTCGGGGTATGCTCCTCTTTTGTCTGCGGTGGTAAATTCTCCACTTTAGCTTTACTACGTTACTTGCCAGCTTGTAACTCTGTTTTTAAATGTTCTCTAAAACTGTCTTGAATGTGATAATTCTCTACCTCACTCTTGTGGGGGGTTGTAACTTGACTCACCTCTTGTTTGAATCCAGGCCACGGCTAACACTGATGTCCATCGCCTGGTCGCGCTACCGATCAATATTTTAGAAGGGTAAGAGCGAGGCTCTCTCAGATCGGGCGTTCGATGAGGCTCGAGTCTCTCCCGGGTGAGGAGGCCACGAGGCTTAGTCTTCATTAGGTGAACCCCTCCGACTACCCATAAATACTCCTGTATCGGCTACGACCTCAACTAATCGATGTGTCGCGGGGATTTATGTTCGACCACAGTTTCGGTCGAGAGTCGCTCGTTTGTGACCAAATGGCAACTAAAGGTGACCTGTTCGTTTAAAACATGGAATGAAACCTCCACGTGACCTTTCGGCTTGTCGCTCGTAGATACCTTTATTTGAGGTAAATAAAAACCTGACTTGTGGTGAGAATTAAGTAAACTTGTATTCTGATTTAAATGGTTGGTAATATTATATTTTTCAGGAAATTTCAAGATAAAGGTAAAAAACAACGACGTTGTCAGTGTTATTGTTAATTCGCATT
This sequence comes from Timema bartmani, assembly GCA_902151455.1. Classification (NCBI taxonomy): domain Eukaryota; kingdom Metazoa; phylum Arthropoda; class Insecta; order Phasmatodea; family Timematidae; genus Timema; species Timema bartmani. The sequence goes on from CABFWB010001308.1 coordinate 89,870, forward strand.
TAAATAAAAAAAACTGACCATAATTCGCATTTTAGCGGCAATATGGTCAACTTCACGAAAATATTTTGCGAATGTATTATTATTTCGAAAATGCTACATTGCTCCCTATGATTCAATAGTAATTTAATTGTGCTGAGTAAAAGTTTGTAAAAACATGTCTGGCGAAATTTATGTGTCTACCTATATGACATCTGCTATATGTTTGTTCTGAGACAACCGTGATTCGGCTGATGTCTTTTCCCACAATGCATGTGTGTGTGGAAAAGAGGATATTAAAACTGGATACATTTTATTTGACACCAGACTTGTCTAGGAAATGTTCTTTTATTCTTTAAATGTGTTTGTTGATAAAAAAGGATGTGTAATTTCAGCTGAAAACATTAGCAATAGTTCCTGAGCTAATAATACTTGTTTGTTAACTTTTTTATTTTAACGCTGTCAAAAGCACACTTCTTAACATTAGCGCCTCCCCAATTGTTTTATGTTAAGGTCAAAAAGGGTTATTGTATTCAAAACAGATGGGAACCACTGCTCTATATATCATATATATGTAACATTTGATGGTTGGAAGAAGTTGGAGTTATACAAAGAAACATGTTCTTAAGATACGTAGACATCCAAATTAAAAGTTTGTTACTTGCCTCCATGATGTTTGGACAAAGTCCCCTCCATTCACTCTATTGGCACTAAACAATGTCTGAACACCTCTGGAGGACTGGAATATAAGTAAATACAACTTGGAATCAGGGGGAGAATATACATATATAATCTATTTACAATAGGTACTATTATCTAAGAAAAACTACCCCAGGCAACACCTGTGAGAGCTTGACAAGATTTTATTTACATTAAGAAATATCTAATATACTTTTTAAACATTTTGAGACTTGATTCACTTTTTTCTTATGTCACTGCATCCGACTACCTTTTACGGAAGATAATTCAACACTAGTAAATGTTTGTTTGTTAATTCATATATTCACAACTAATTTTAAAAATATAATTCTAAGATATCTATTATACATTTATGAATATTAGTTTTTCCTTCATTAAATAACATTTTGTATACTGTCAATAAAAAACACAAATCTTGTTTAGTTTCTTGGATCTGTTGTCTCTCTAATTTTATCACATTTGTTTTGTGGTAGCTTGATGCAAGTCACCTGACATGTCCTTGCCTTGTTTTTATCCAAGCGAATAAAGTTTTAACTCTAGCGTTTTTTAAACAGTATTTTAGGTAAACTGGAGTGGTGACGTCGGTGCAGGAGAGATATCTAAATGTTGCTCGGTGAATGTTTGAGGGAAAGTTTTATTCAAGTTCCAGGGAAACTTTGGCTTCAAGACAAGGTGTGAATTTTTAAAAACAATTCTAATGGTGTCTGCTAGGTGCGAGTAAAACTTTAGATGAAATGCCAGGGGTGTGTTGGAAGCTGTCGAGAAAAATATCTTCAATGGTTTTCTTCTTCCACTTTTTATTCGTTACGTTTTATTTAAATTTTAATAATTGTTGCTTTTGTTGTTTTCTACATTTGTTTGACACCAGTTATTTTATTCATTCATATATATTGTTGTATATTACATTTTAATATATTTTTCTATTAACGATGTCTATAGGCTCTAATGGTAAACACATTATTGAATACAAATTTGAAGAAACATGAGCTTTTTTTTTAAATCAAACTGAAACCATAACATGATTTTTAAATGTTTATTGGATGAACCGGGATAAAAACAGACCTTGATAAACATTTTGATTCGAATCCCTGATTAGAGAGTACTGGTTTAAATACTTCATTAACCATTTTCACAGTGATAAAAAAATTAAATTAAAACCCATGCGTCTCTAAAGTGTCACTTAGAACCAACCTTAGTACTATTTTGATGTAACATTCTCATAACTTTGTTTCATATAGACAATTATTTTCATTTAATTAATGTATCAACTATATATAAGAATCAAATAGCTTTGGCAATTTGATTCTTAAATATGCGATCCCTTACAATTATAATAATTGCACGAGGGGCAGCAATAAACCAACTACCGAGTCGAAGGTGGCTGCGCTATCTGATACCTCGTGATATTAATAAATCACACATTAGTAGCAGATGATTTCCGCACGTCCATCATAGACTCTGCCTTAAAGTATGAATGAAGAATGACCCTGACCATGGGGATATTCCTGGATAGCTCAGTGGTTAGAACATTGAAGTACTAAGCCAAAGGTCCCAGGTACGATTCCCGTGTCCAGTGTTATTTTTCAATTTTCAGAATAAGATCTCTATATAGTTAAAATTGATTTATACATTCATTCCAACCATATTTCAATTTCTTTAGTATGAGGTATCGTTTATTTGTGTGTGTGATTTATTTCAACGTACCCACATTACATGTTCAGGAATATACCCGCATTCGCGAGGAGGAGGAGTGCGGAACCATCTAACAAAAAAACACTATATCTTTGTTTATCAATATATGACTTACTTAGATTCCGTTTTGAACTGATAAAGCGAATGGTTCTCGTTTTGATTTGTGGAGGAGTTTATTTGTATTTTAGTTCAAGCCACACACAATTTTTATATGAAAAGCCGTTCGTTAAAAAGCTTCAAAATATGTTTTGGACAAGAATTTTTGTTTCATGTGTCTTTCCGAGACAATGAATGTGTGTATATATGGGTGTGTACAAATTATGTTTATAGTTTGAAAACATTTTTGAAGAATTTACAAGAAACTTTTTCTTTCTGTTTGCTAAAAATTACGTAGCTAAATAACTTTAAAAAAAACAAACCTTTAGCTCATGACTTTTAAAAAAGAAAATGAGTGTCCTTAGGAAAGATCGTTGGTGGTTGAGCAATAAATAAACTGGTGCCAACAAGAAAGTGTTTAACTTTACAAACTTTACCGCATGCAAAAAGTCTCTTTCCGTTGTTATTCCCGAGAGAATATAGTCCGTTTGTAAGTAAATGTCTTCATTCTTAGACGTGTTCGCTCATCTATTAAAGGGGTGTGAGGTTTTTCTTCCCTACCTCAGTCAGGATAAAAATGAACTATGTACATTCTAGTCTTGGCTGATACGTCATCCAGATTATTTTGGGTGCTTCTTAAATATTGATTTTCAAGATTTATATATGAGTTTTAATTTTTTCGCAGCAGTAACCCCTTTCCGCTCTGCCTAGACGTTCTATTTAACCGATCCGTTTCTTGTGGCCACAGCTTAAAAGGGCAAACGTTTGTAACTGGAGTATGTTTGAACTCTTAGCCCCCCTCCCCCATCTCCTGTAGTTTATGTGAGTTTGGGTGAGTTTGGGTGAGTTTTGTGGTGGAGACCACGTGCATGAATCCTCAACACTCGTTACGTGTACAGTTGGTGTCGCCTAAATATGTACACTCTTAATAATAATAATAATAATATTTAGCACCGCGTCTTACTACCCGTTCGGGTTATACGCTATGTACACTCTTAATGCAGACTATGTTTGGACTTTAGACCAAACATTTATACACTTCTACCCCTTATATATTTAATTAATGTTGCATGAAATGAACAGATTGAAATGGCAAACAAATATAGAATCAAAATTATTGGGTATTAATGTAAACATCATTACTGGTTTTGGAAATTTGTAATTAGTAAATAAATTTGCCACAGCAGTTTTTTAAAAATTGGATTTCTTTGAAACTATTATGAATGGTGCCTACTGCCACATTTTTGAAAATGGAAGGCCTTTAAAAGTTATTTCGGTTGGATACAAGATTTTCAGCTTCATATTTGAGAATATCAAAATGTTTAACTGTGTCCTGAGGGGGAACTCTTTTAAAATAATTTAGAATTACCAATCACTTTGAAATCTCAATGCTCCTAGAAGCTGTTTGGATTAGTCCTCAGGAAATTTTTTAAAATTGGTTGTCTCTAGAAGTCTCTAGATTTTCCAGAAGCTATTTAGATTGCTCCTCGTCTGACTTTTTCTTGAAAAATAGATACTTCTTTTAGTTATTAGCAGTGGTCTTGGCCTGGCAATATTTTTCTTAGAAGCTATTTTAAAAGTTTCTTTTCTGTAATTTTTTTTAAAAATCTAGATGCTTCAATAAGAGTGTTCCTCTTGCGAAAATTATTTAAAATTACATGTATGCTTAACCTATTTGGAGTGGTCTTCCATTATATATTTTTGAAGTTTGGATGATCTTAGTAGTAGTAGTAGTAGTTGTTGTAGTTGTAGTTGTAGTTGTAGTTGTAGTAATTGTGGTAGTGGTAGTGGTAGTAGTGGTAGTGGTAGTGGTGGTAGTGGTGGTGGTGGTAGTGGTAGTGGTGGTAGTGGTAGTGGTGGTAGTGGTAGTGGTGGTAGTGGTAGTGGTGGTAGTGGTGGTAGTGGTGGTAGTGGTAGTGGTAGTGGTAGTGGTAGTGGTGGTAGTAGTAGTTGTAGTGGTGGTAGTGGTAGTGGTGGTAGTAGTAGTTGTAGTAGTTGTAGTAGTGGTAGTGGTGGTAGTAGTAGTTGTAGTAGTTGTAGTAGTGGTAGTGGTAGTAGTGGTAGTAGTGGTAGTAGTGGTAGTAGTAGTGGTAGTAGTGGTAGTAGTAGTGGTAGTAATATAGTAGTAAGATAGATTATTCCTCACCAGATTTTTTTTTACACTTAAATACCTTTAGAAGCAATTTAAAGTGCTCTTCTATGGCATATTTTTGAAAATTGAATGCATCTAGAGGTCATTTGGAGTTCGAGAAAAGGGCATATTTCAGCTTTATATTCGATAATATCATATGGTTAGAAACATATCTTCCAGGGGCAGGCAGGAGAGGAGGAGGGTATATCAGTTCCATACCGCCGCCACTGTACCAATCTGGTCACTGAATTCAAAAATAATCTCAATCCATCCTTAAGGAACAAACTAATATGGTTTTCAGCACAGTGTTTTTACTTTTATTTTTACTCAATTATTTTTCTACTATAATATAATTTTATTCATTACAATTTTTTTTGATCATTGCACTTTATTTCCTATAATTACTTTTGTGTAAAATTAAATATTTGCTAAATTTTTACCTTTTCTCAGACATGCTGGGATGTAATTTACATGAACCTGCTTTGGTGGGTGCATGGTATAAGGCGTCACGCTTGCTATATACTAGTAACTACACTTTTGATGACGGGGATGGTCTATTGAAGCTCGAATCCTGGTTGGGTGTATTGAGGGTGTTTTTTCCCTAAATGGTTTCCCCCTTACCATAATCGCAAATGCAGGTACATTTCCTCTGAATTCAAATTTCCTCTTCCCAACCCATTAGCGTAACCCATTCGTATAATCTGAGAAAATAGGACAGGTTCTAAAAAAACGAGTGCTTATGGGGGCTCCCACACTGTATGCTGCCCCGAAGCCCCCCCCCACATACGTTAATCCGGCACTGATTGTAAATAAACTATTACATATTTTGTGTTTTTAAGAAGTATGTCTACCATAATATTCATTATAATAATACAAGAAGAACCAACCATAAATCAACATTTATTTAATCATCCTGGCACAGGTTCATTTTTTAATTCAAAAGGACAAACAACTCTCGTTTAAGTAGAATTGTAATCACAACGTTTCGCTACTTTATCTATGAATTGTGCACTTCAATCTCTGTATTATGGATAAATAAACCCGCGTATTTTAGCAAAATATTACACACTATTATTAATTACGGCTTAACTCGAAATTTTATACCACTTTAAGAAGATCTGTATGCACTTTTCCACGCAAAGTGATATTACGAAATAACGGCTTATCAAAATATATCCCATTACAACTAGTTAGGACCGAACCCCAGTCTCCATCATTATGCTATGTAATTTCGAAAGGGAACTTGAAAACAAGGTAGCATTTTGATTTCCGTGTCGTTGTACTGAACCTCGGCTCATCGAGACGTGACCCTTATGTTACAGAACTATACGTAAGTTATACAACGTTCACTACCCTGTGTTTCATTAGTTAAACTAGAAATGGCCCATCCCTCCCTTGAATATGTTGTTTGTTCTCGCCTGGATGGCGGGGTGAATGAAGGCAGACGCCCCTTGCAATTAAAACGATGCCGTTGGGCTTTTTCCTCTCTTGTCTGTTGCAGATTACGTTCCGCGCCTCTTTAGTTCGTGTCCGTGATCCTCAAACTTCCTGCTTTTCTCTACGTGTACTAAAGATACATGTAGCGGGTTTTACCCACGTCCACTCTTATGTCTAGTACGAGCTAGGAAACATTATTTGCCAACTGTTCCCCAACTGTTGGCCAACATTTTTCATGTTGCCTTTATGTTTCCCAGCAAGGAAAACATGTTTCCCGGGATCCATTTCAAAAGCATAACAAGATACAATGTTGGCCAACATTTCCGACAGCAAGCAACGTGGGCCGATCTGACTCTGCTATTTGGATGCGTTGTTAACACTAGCGTGGGTTTGCTTGCGTCATCATAAGTTAAAAGGTGGAGCGACAGTGTACTCGGAACCACACTATCGGTCCACCAAGCATTCTTGCACACCGCCCCGAGTACATCAGTCACTGATATCTCCTCTTGTCATGAAAACTCTAGAACTGATTGAAATATTTAATACAAATACACTGTATACAGGATGTGACAGTTGAGGACTGTAAAAATCGCGTAAAATACTGGATGTTTTTAATGAAATAACCCACCACCGTTTTACAATTCTCTGTTTTCTTGAACAGCGCCTAACTACATACAAAGCACAAGCCATAGCATCCTCCTCCTCAACATAAATCCTTCACTAAACTGAGCTCTGTACGGGAAACAAATATTTAATTATTGTAGTCTGGACGTGAAACAATGTTTCCCAACAATCTGTTTCAAAGTGCGTACTAAGCCTTGAGTGACTAAAATATAAAATACAACACATTGGTTGTAATGAGAGGTACTACTATTGATAGGTTTAGCACACTTGCTACTAACGGCCTAATTTAATTGGTAAGATCATAAACCAAACCACATAAATAATAAAAACTGATATGTTAAAAAATACTTCAATATTATCAAAGTAGCCTTTTACAAATAAGAATCGCCATTAGCGTGGAGAGAGGATGAGAAAACCACAACAATAAATGACTTGTCAAAAACTACCCTCAGTTCACTGAGCCAAGATTCGAACCTTTGGCTCCTCGTACACAACTATCGAGAGCTATTTGCTAATCTTGCGCTTTTTCGCTCGCTCGCTCGCCAGTTGAGTCACCCAGTCGCTCGCTCGCTGGCCGAACCCTGTGGTGTATCTTTCTATTACATTTCTAGAGTCCTTGGAAACAACAACAATAATAATAATAATAATCCATGTCTCAGAGTCTGATCAACAGATCGTTATCAAACTACATATATTGTTAACAACATCAGTCACATTTTATTATATTAATAGTAATATTGCCCGCCTTGGTGGCGTAGTTAGCTAACGCGCTGGTTTCGTGTTTAGCTAGACTGCCGAGGATGGTGAGATCGAGGTTCGAATTTCGCTCGGATGAACTGGGGGGTTTGGGGGGTGTGTCTGTCCTAAATGGTTTTCCACTTTCCCCCACGCAAATGCGGGTTCACTTCCTCTATATCCAACCCTCCCAATTCCTAGCCTATTAGCGTAATTAGATCCTAAGCGTATAACATAAACGGGTTGTAAGACGCGGTGTTAAGTAGGCCTATTATTAATAGTAATATTCGATAGTCGGCCATACAATCTCTTTATAGGGAAAGCTGCATCTCACACAACTTGACGTATGAATATATATATATACAACGTGTTTCTAAAACATTGCATCAAACTTTGGCAGGATACTCTTTGGGTGAAATTAAAATAATTCTCATAAGCAGCCTAGGGTCCATCTTCAATATTAAGGGCGGTATACACCCCTAAAGACAGTGCTAAAAACTACTGTTGTGTGAAATATTATGAAAACTGCTTAGGGTATTACAACGAATCTTTGTATACTACTTATTGAAACCTTGATCATTAATAAACTAAATGTGCTGTTACCGTTATACACCCCCATCATGTAAAAAAGGGGGGGGTTGTAACACATTTTTTCTAAAATAAAATATGTCAGAGTAAGTATTACCAATTTTTACTTAAGATTACAAAACAGGGAATCAAAATTAACAAAAAAGGTGTCTTGGAGAAACTGTCTAGCTTTCCCCGTTTCTGAGATAATCATGCATGTTTAATTTCAAAGACAAGTGTTAATTCCTGCCAGGTAGGGAGCTAATAAAGCTGTGTTGCTTCACCCCCCTCCTTTCCCCCACTCTTATTATCACTATCTTCCCCTCCCTCCACGAGCAGACTGCATCAGTCCACACGACTTCACTGCATGTTGCGCGTATTACTAGTCAAATGGCAAAGTACACAAACGCAGAAATGACAGACATGGTCATGCTGTACGGTGAAGCTAGAGGAAACGCAAGAGCAGCTGCACGGTTGTACCACGATAGATATCCTGCGCGACGTCAACCTTATCACCGGACCTTCACCGATGTCACTCAGCGACTTCGTGAAACAGGTACATTTCAGCTACGAGGGGGAGCTGGTCACCCGAGGAATGTTCGCACTCCAATTGTCGAAGAAGAGGTACTGAATTATGTGGATGATAACGCGTCAACAAGCACACGTGCCATTGCGCATCAAACGAATGTGTCCAATTCCACAGTATGGCGTGTCATGCATGATCAGCTGCTGCATCCGTACCACATGCGCAAGGTGCAGGCATTGGGGCCAGCAGATTATGCTCCTCGACATGAATTCTCCGACTGGTTTCTGCAGCAGTGCGGAGTGGTTCCTGATTTCTCCACTATAATATTGTTTTCCGATGAGGCAACATTCACCAGAGACGGCTATTTTAATAGTACAAATAGTCACATTTGGAATGACGTGAACCCTCATGCAACTATCATCATGGGCAACCAGCATAGATTTTCTGTCAACATCTGGGCAGGCATTGTGGGTAACCATCTCATTGGCCCTTACCTGATGCCACGACGTTTGACTGGCCACATCTACTACCAATTTCTGAAATTTGCATTGCCACAGTTCCTCGAGAATGTACCGCTCTCCGTTAGACAACGCATGTGGCTACAACATGACGGTGCCCCACCTCATTTCACAAGAGCTGTGCGTGACTACCTCAACACTGCATTTCCTGCCCGATGGATAGGAAGAGGTGGGCCTGTTGCGTGGCCACCACGCTCTCCTGACCTAAATCCGTTAGACTTCTTTCTGTGGGGCTTTGTCAAAGCTTTGGTGTACGAGACAGCTGTTGAATCTGAGGAAGACCTGTTAGCCAGGATAGTTGCTGCATGTGATAAGGTTCAAGAAACTCCACGTGTTTTCGAAAGAGTACGCCAGTCATTGATACGTCGCCTCAATTATTGCAATAACGTTAGGGGCCACCATTTTGAACACTTGCTATGAATCTGCTTTTGAAGCTAGGAACTAAAACATGCAATAACTACAATTTGTATTTCTTAATGTAGCTTTCAATATTCCAATGAGTGTAATGAATAAAATCCCACCCAAGTGTGAACTGTGTAAGCATAACTCACTAATGTAATAAATAGCAACACATCGGAGCTTATGAAGAAGGAAAAGTATCAGAGTTTCTCCATCATAACACACAAACCAGCCTTGTTTACCAAATGTACGTGATACATAGTCACACGTGCCGGTAAAAATGGTTAAACGACTGCATTGCGAAATAAAACTGCGATTCTGGCTGCCTACCTGGCAGGCATTTGCACTTGGCTCTGATCTCAAACTTGTGTGATTATCTCAGAAACGGGGAAAGCTAGACAGTTTCTCCAAGACACCTTTTTTGTTAATTTTGATTCCCTGTTTTGTAATCTTAAGTAAAAATTGGTAATACTTACTCTGACATATTTTATTTTAGAAAAAATGTGTTACAACCCCCCCTTTTTTACATGATGGGGGTGGGTAACGGTAACAGCACATTTAGTTTATTAATGATCAAGGTTTCAATAAGTAGTATACAAAGATTCGTTGTAATACCCTAAGCAGTTTTCATAATATTTCACACAACAGTCGTTTTTAGCTCTGTCTTTAGGGGTGTATACCGCCCTTAATATTGAAGAGGGACCCTAGGCTGCTTATGAGAATTATTCTAATTTCACCCAAGGAGTATCCTGCCAAAGTTTGATGCAATGTTTTAGAAACACGTTGTATATAGTGGCTTTTCTAACATTTGTAATTGTCAGATTCTTTTATTCTAGTCGTGTTCCTATTATAAGCTCTTACACTTACTATTCATTTTATATTTAACTACAAGCACACGCGCGCGCAGACACATACACAAACACACACACACAAAGCTATAAATATATATATATATATATAGATATATATATATATATATAGTGCTATAAACTTATATTTATGACTCCTGGTATAATAGATGTCTGATATTTAAATAAAATATGTGAACTAATCTATCGAAATGTTTCAGAGAAAATGCGCTCTAGTTTTCTCTTGTTTTTAACACTTAATTTTGGTCCTTTAAAAGTATGTGACCTGGTGGTCTAGGAGTAAGGTGTCAGACTTCTGTTTTAGGGGTCAAGGGCTCAATCCCCGGTCCCGGCACAGATTTATCTGATTGCCAAACCCTTCCTTCACCTCTGACAAGATGTGTATTAATCACAACTTGTGAATGTGTGGAATGCCAGGCCTCCACTGTAGTTCGGATTCCACGTTAAATTTTAGGTCCTCCATTTCATCTCACAATTACCCTACCATTATACATTAGCGTAAGTGCGTACAACACGAACGGGTAGTAAGACGCGGTGCTAATAATAATAATAATAATAATAATAATAATAATAATAATGTCCTTTAAAAGAAGTGGTCACAGACTATTTACTTTTAATTTTCAGAAAAGATCTTTATATATTTTAACACATAGGCCTAAATGTGACCACTCTATTTTCACGGAATAATGTAAATGACCAGAGCTCGAGAATCTTCTTAAATTAAAAAAAAAACTTTATAACTTATTGAGTTGAATCCTCAAAAGACCCAAGGAACAATACCTTAAAAATAATAACTAAAAAAACATTCTTAAGATTTCTGTTCAACTATTATTAGTTTCCTTTGGCCTTTAGACTACACTTGACTTATATTGTTTATTTTGAAAACATTTTAACAGATGATGAGAAGTGTATCTTAACTCGATAGCGTGTCTTTGAGGAACCGGGAACCACGGACATCGTCAAACTCCGGACGTGAGATTCGTACAGACATTTTCTTAACTACCAAGACAAAGATGCCCTCTTCAGAAGTAACAGAGGTTAATGTTCTGTAATAACTGGTGAGTAGCTTACTGTGACTCACCTGGTGACGTCACGACCATTACATTCCCCCACTTTGCCACATGTCCTATACTTCTCACCTAACATCGTAATTACTCTTTCTTTATTCTTCTTTAGAGAGTAGGATAACTTGGACCTTTAAAATCATTTAACCATATTTAAAAAAAATAGTACATTTAAAAAATAATTATTTAAATATAACAAACTATAGAAATCTCAATGTTGTCAAGTGAAGAATACAGAAACCGCATTGAGATCTAATTTCGGGTTCACGCCTACCATTGTATCAAATTCCTCAGCTGACCTGGTGGGCCATATGAGGGCAGATCCCTTGTAAGTGGTCTATTGAATGGGGATGAACTGTTTACAAATTTGGAGTAAGATTTCACTAAATGAAAATAAAATTTATTGTCTGGACGGGTAGAATCGATTTTTCCTAGTTAGATAAATCTATATTAATTTTATACTAACGACATTTAGCCCTCCTTTCAGTGTACCGTTCTCTTAATGTACATATCCTCTTGTTTTGTTTTTTATCCAATCAAGTTTGGATATTTCACTCTTTAATTGGAGAGAACCTCCCAATGATCGATTGGGTCTCATTGCTATACTTGTTCTAGAATTAACTTAGACTAAACTTTGAGTAGCTTGTCTAAACAATATTAATGTCTACTTAACTAAGCGTGAAATAATTTTAAAAAACTAATACTTATGTCTGGAATGAAATCCAGGGTTGGTTAGTCATAGTATATAAAAAACATAATGAGTTTAGAAAGTACACGATACCCCAAATATAATGTAAGTAAGAATTATATCATTACACTGCTTTAATAATGGCACTTAACTCACTCTTGCCCTAAAACAGTTATTATACAAACGTTGAACTTTTTAAAGGTTTTTTCATGCATTGTTGAAATAAAAAAGTGTTATTATTTTAAAAAGAGTATGTAAGGAAATGTTCGGTCATTTTATTCGTAAAGACTTTACCCAATCTAAGGTTCACCTAAAAATTTGATTAACAATAATAAGTTCCAACATTGAAACTTGACTTGCCACTTCTCGTTCAACCGTTACTTTATATATAAGCTCATTTTTTCGAGCAAGAGTTTAATATTTTCCATATGAGCTATGCATGAAGGCCTTCATAAACTATCTGAGAATTTCCGGACTCACCAACAAACTAGTAATTTATCCTCTATGACATAAGTGATTCCATCCGAGTTGGAGAGCGTTTGAGGCCGTCGCAGCCGTTGTTGAGTGTTGACCCCACCTTCGTTTTATTTTAATTACTGCGTTCAACACTTTATTAGGACAGGGACTAGAACTAAATTATTTCTTGAGTTTACTTGTCACACCCCTTGCATGGACAGAGGCAGTAATGAATGGGTGCTGATGGAGTGCGGTTTGAACGTGAATTCTACTCCAGTTTGCAAAAATAGGGAACTGTGGAGAAATCTAGTGAAGATGGATTAAGTACGGAGTTGTTTGTTGAGATGTGCACAGTTTCTTGGCTACCCTCTAAGGAAACTGCGCGATTAGGTATGTATGTGTGTGTGTATGTATGTATACACGTGTGTGTTTATGTACGTACATATGCTCCTTTTGCCCATAAAAATATAATAAAATAGTATTAATACTTTAACGTAATTCAGACAACTAAGGTGCTACAGACAGGGAAAATATGAACAAGTAAATGACTTTTTTGATGTCCTAGATAACAGTAATAATCGTTGAAATTTACAAACAATGAATAAAAGATTGGTAAATGTAAGCACTTAGCAAAAAACTATTAATTCTCCATCCAAACACTAAGGGCCAGTTTTATAGTCAGGTTTAGTACGCCTCAAGTGCGGCGCTATACTAAATACAAGACGTCACCTACCTGAAATTGAATAGAATGGGCCAGTTTCATATGCGAAACTGGCCCATTCCATTCAATTTCAGGTAGGTGACGTCTTGTATTTAGTATAGCGCCGCACTTGAGGCGTTCTAAATATGACTATGAAACTGGCCCTAAAACAAAAGTGAGACCTTTTGTTTCTCGTATGCGAAAATAATTAATTTCCAGGATATAATATAATTCTAACATTAGAGGGTGTTTTTGCGTTTGCTTTTATACTACATCAATACAGTGCCACAAATAATACATTAACACTTTGAAAATATCTTATAAAATGTTTAGGTTTAGCAGCTGCTTGGCGTTTCTAAAAATTGTGATCAATGTAATGAAAACTCGCCATTCACCAAGGAAAGCTGATTTAAACAATTTCCGTTACAAAATCAACTTTTCTTCAACTCAAAACCATGGCTTATGTGGACAATCACTTCCTCCAAATCTAATATCAACAAGAAGGAAGGAGGATTAAGCTACGGCTACACTAGGCCGGTCCGCACAGTTCCGCACCGCACCGAATGTGAAGGAAGGATTGAAATGGTGCGCACGCACGGCACTCTCACAAGTAGTGTTGTTTAAGCTATGGAGAAAAACAAAACAAGATAACGTTAAGTTATTGTAATGAAAATGTAGTGTTTTGGGAGAGGTTTGAAAGCTTTAAGGAAACTGCACAATTCTAGAATTTTCTAATAACCGGTTCAGTTATTGTCATTTTTGTTATTTTAGTTTTACTAATCCCACTATTTTTTAGTGAAATTGAAAAATGTCATCTACTTTGTATTAATAATACTGTTACAACACATTAAAATAAAGCAATTACTTGAAACATTGTGTTTCCTATTTCTTTCCAAATGTTTAATCTCCGCACATTGTTCACATACCTCGAGTCTGATTGGTCATAGAGTTATTTGTACTCTTGTATATAAATGATAAGTATCTCATCATCCATCTCTTTAAAACGAAGTTTATTTTTAAATAGTAAAAAGCGAACAAACTTAACCAACAGCTCACAACAACGATCCAACGTGCACTTTTTCGTGGTTGGTATTAAACACAGTTCGGGAACTACCGAACATTTACGGAGACGCCCGACGTCCACGATATTCGGTAGCAAGTGGCTACACTACGCCGGCCCGTTCCGTACCGCACCGCCAAAGTGCGGATGAAAGCTCTCTCGACGATTCCTCCTCGCCTGTGCGGTGCGGAACTGTGCGGACCGGCCTAGTATAGCCTAAGATTTGTTGTGACCTCACAGTATCTTTTTTTTTTATAAGCACCGCGTCTTACTACCCGTTCGGGTTATACGCTTAAGTACTAATTACACTAGTGGTTTAGGAGGTGGGAAGGTTAAATTTAGAGGAAGTGAACCCACATTTGCGTGGAGAGTGGAAAACCCTCACAGTATCGATTACCGTCAAATTTAAGGGGGGATATAAGGTTACTTGTAAATATGGGTTTTAGTCAAGTGTTATTCATGTTTGACAACATTTCTACACAGAAACTTGATTATTTTTTCTTTCCAAAGCGATGATTTTTTAAAAAAGGTTTACACACACACACACACACACAGATATATATATACATACATATATATATATATATATATATATATGTATGTATGTATGTATAATCACTTTACAAAGCTTAAGAGAAAACAAATAAGTTTTCCAGAGCAAAAAATCATCATCAAAATTTGTTTGTTCCAACTTTAACTATAAAAAGGGCTAGAATTTATTAAATAATACATTATAATCCTTTTTGGCTAGAGCTATGCAATTATTACTCTTTCGCGACCCCTCGGGTAGCGATAGTATTGTGATCGTCAACCACAAATCAAATTTGTAATTTTGACTCTATGAACCCGAAAAAGCTTGTTTTTTTTCTTCTTTTTTTTCCCATTGCCGTCTGTCTATAGCTATATACCATACCATATTACCGACCAGCCTAAAACGTGCTAGCTTGAGCTTTCATAAGGTTCTCCAAAGGGTTTTTTGGAATTTTATGTCCAACCCAAAAATGAAGCCTAGTTTACTTAAGCAAAAAAATAGTTTTTCTTAAAATCGGCTCTTGTGAATTCTATTTAAACTCTTACCCTAGACACTGCTTAGCACTACAAACAAAATGGCGCGTCTCATTTTTCCGGTAAAATGGCTACATGAGAGGCTATATCCCCAACTAATTGAGATGCGAAGTAATTTATCATTGCAAAATCCTAGCACTATTACAAATAAAACACTTTTATTTGAGATATATTATTATATAACTAAGAGTTTCTAATATATTGGTAACTATATTTATTGCTATTAAGGTATAGGAAATTATAAGTTAATTGTTATTCATTTTGGTGAAAATAGGTTACTTTTTTTCAAAATGTATTCAATTTGTGCTCTTTAGGGGAATATGATTAGCCTTTTTAATTTTTCCACTATAAATCTGCAACATTGTATATTATTTCGGTGCATATCTTACAAGTTATGAGTAAATGTTCCCCTAGATAATGTAGCTCCATACCATTTATATCTAGTGTCGTATATGAAGACTTGGGTCGTTAAATGATGAACTATAAAACAAACACCCAACTATCTTTCACAACAATGTTTTAACAATAAACTAGCTGTTTAATTGCTTTACATAAAATATTATCATACAGTGCCTACAACCAAGGGAAAACTTGAAAAATCAGAATATTTTGATGTAATGAAAATCCTAAAAATGTTAAGACATTTGATTGGAATAAGGGAAAATCAAAGGACTTTGTTATTTGGCTAAAAAAATGTTTTTCTTATATCTTCTCGTACAAAACAAATCATTTTTAAGAGATGTCCTTCTAACATTGGATATGAATTTTATATATGTATTCATAAACAATGTCACAAATAACATCAAAAATATTTAATCAAAAACAAAAAGTAACGAAATTGTGGTTTTAGAAGCTGCTGGCGTTTATAAAGAATATGTTATCAATGCTCCTAATAATAGGAGAGGCAAAGTTAAAAACAACGAAAAATTCATTGACATTTTTAATTAACCTTACATAAAATAGGCATATACTAAGAAGTAACATATTGTAGCGTCTAACAATGAGAATGCTGGCTAACCTTTTAATATCCAAATCTATCTTGACCCACTACCCTTTTGGGCTATATGCTAATGAAGGCCTGATAATTAAGTTAATGTCCTAGTGATAAGAAAGGCTTAATTAAGAGGAAATGTGCCCACATTTGCGGGAAGAGTGTGTCGAGCCATTTAGGAAAAAAACTTTTTTATTATATGTGACCGGGATTTGAACCCCAATATGCCCATCATTATCAGTTCAGTTTATTGCAAAATTGACGCCCTAGACCATCCGATCACCGATGTGAATCCTTCTTAATTTAACAAGAGACAGGCTATTACTCTACAGTTTGGGCGACAAAGATATAGGCCTATGGAAGCAGGACTACACAAATGAACTGTTTTTAAACTAGTGAACCGCGTGTATTTCAATGGCCGGTTATCTTTGACACGGAACCTATATCCTATATTCAGTCAATTTTCTTCTCGTCCATACATATTGTAAAACTTTTTTTTTTCAAAGCCATTTTTCGAGTGTCATATTCAAAATGTTCAAAAGTGTTGGGAAACTGTATTTCATTAAAGAAGACATGTAAACATATTTTTTTTTATAAATTTGACAAGTGACAATGTAGGAACATAAAATATAAATAAGGTTAGTTATTTCTGCCTAGTCATATCTCAGTTATTTCAAGGTCAATAAAGGTTTCACTAGATTGAGTAACAAAATAGTTGGGAAGATCAAAATAACTGCTTAATAGCTATGGTCTACTTATTCTTTTTTTTATACTTCCTCACATCAACTACCGGTATCAAAAAACATGTTTTTGCCAAAGGAAAAATATCCAATTAATCCCAGTATTTGGTTTTTGACAACATTTTTATGATACGGAATTACTTTAAAGTCTGGGCACATAGGCATTAATACACATAGACAAATATAGGCAAATATACGTGCTTATACGTGATTGATGACAATGGATAAAAAATATAAACACATATAAACGAGCAGTGCTAGGCCACTAAGCTACACTACATGTTCCAGCATGATGGGGTGTAGAGAAGTTAGTATCCAACCAGTCCTTCACTGCTACAACCAGCATGATGGGGTGTAGGGAAGTTACTATCCAAACAGTCCCTCACTGCTACAGCCAGCATGATGGGGTGTAGAGAAGTTAGTATCCAACCAGTCCTTTACTGCTACAGCCAGCATGATGGGGTGTATATAAGTTAGTATCCTACCAGTCCCTCACTGCCACAGCCAGCATGATGGGGTGTAGATAAGTTATTATCCAACCAGTCCTTCACTGCTACAGCCAGCATGATGGGGTGTAGGGAAGTTATTATCCAAACAGTCCCTCACTGCTACAGCCAGCATGATGGGGTGTAGAGAAGTTAGTATCCAACCAGTCCCTCACTGCTACAGCCAGCATGATGGGGTGTAGATAAGTTAGTATCCAACCAGTCCCTCACTGCTACAGCCAGCATGATGGGGTGTAGATAAGTTAGTATCCAACCAGTCCCTCACTGCTACAGCCAGCATGATGGGGTGTAGATAAGTTAGTATCCAACCAGTCCCTCACTGCTACAGCCAGCATGATGGGGTGTAGATAAGTTAGTATCCAACCAGTCCCTCACTGCTACAGCCAGCATGATGGGGTGTAGATAAGTTAGTATCCAACCAGTCCCTCACTGCTACAGCCAGCATGATGGGGTGTAGATAAGTTAGTATCCAACCAGTCCCTCACTGCTACAGCCAGCATGATGGGGTGTAGATAAGTTAGTATCCAACCAGTCCCTCACTGCTACAGCCAGCATGATGGGGTGTAGATAAGTTAGTATCCAACCAGTCCCTCACTGCTACAGCCAGCATGATGGGGTGTAGATAAGTTAGTATCCAACCAGTCCCTCACTGCTACAGCCAGCATGATGGGGTGTAGATAAGTTAGTATCCAACCAGTCCCTCACTGCTACAGCCAGCATGATGGGGTGTAGATAAGTTAGTATCCAACCAGTCCCTCACTGCTACAGCCAGCATGATGGGGTGTAGATAAGTTAGTATCCAACCAGTCCCTCACTGCTACAGCCAGCATGATGGGGTGTAGATAAGTTAGTATCCAACCAGTCCCTCACTGCTACAGCCAGCATGATGGGGTGTAGATAAGTTAGTATCCAACCAGTCCCTCACTGCTACAGCCAGCATGATGGGGTGTAGATAAGTTAGTATCCAACCAGTCCCTCACTGCTACAGCCAGCATGATGGGGTGTAGATAAGTTAGTATCCAACCAGTCCCTCACTGCTACAGCCAGCATGATGGGGTGTAGATAAGTTAGTATCCAACCAGTCCCTCACTGCTACAGCCAGCATGATGGGGTGTAGATAAGTTAGTATCCAACCAGTCCCTCACTGCTACAGCCAGCATAATGGGGTGTAGATAAGTTAGTATCCAAACAGTCCCTCACTGCTACAGCCAGCATGATGGGGTGTAGATAAGTTACTATCCAACCAGTCCCTCACTGCTACAGCCAGCATAATTCATTGAAATTTTTAATTAAAGTTCTGTATTTAGCAACCTTACATACAAATAGGCATATACTAATGATAAAAGCATTTAAATGATTACCAAACAATATCGATAGTAAATACATTTAATTATTTGACTTAAAATTATGATGACTAAACGAGTGCACTACGTCATTTTATCCTTACTGTATCTGGTAACATGACAAAGGCCTACATTACATTTTACACAGATAAACATTGAACGCAACAAAACCAAATTGTCTCTTATGATTAATGTGGGATGGAAGCGGGCTTCTTGTGTTTGCAGTTTTTATGGAAATACATAAAATATTGCTCCAGTACAAACATAGATTTTAAATTTTGTTCACATGTTGATATCAACAGTTGCTGAATATCTGTCATGAACAAAGCGGCTTTAGATAAGAAACTTTTAAATGAAGAGAAAATGTGGTCTTTAAACTCCAGGACACCCTTGACATATATTCAACAAATGTTGATATAACCATGTGAAGAAAATTAAATTCTATGTTTCTACTGGAGAAATATTTGATTTATTTTGAACAAAGAAATATTTGATATTCCCCTTCCATCCCACCTTAAGGCGGTCCTATATATTGGTATTATGGTTAGAAAATATCACACATGTTTTTCCCACTTAGCATAGTCAACACACTTTCTATGAACTGCTATTTTATAAATTGAACATACTATGTATGATTATCTTGCTCTTGAAGGTAAAATGTATAAGTTCATTAAAAGCAGACATAATAATCATCGTCATCGGCGTATTGGTTGTAATTATATATTGCTTAGCTTCCAAACTCTAATTTTTTACGAGCTTCTCTCGATCATAGACTCTCATGTCTTGATTCTAGCTAATTCCTTGGGTTGTTTTATTTTTTGGCTGTCAAGGAGGCCTAGCAATCCACGAGTCTGTTTCTTTTTCTAATTTTGGTCTGTCTGAAAGAATGAAAGAAACTTGGGTCCAGTGAAATCTTAGATGTTTTGTGTATTAGGTGACACAAATATGTCATGTGGCTGGGTGGGGTTTGTTTCTAAAGAGGTTGAAATAAATACCCCAATTTTATGAGAATCTCCAAAGATTGTTTTTTTGTAATCATTTACAATCCTTCAACAAGACCTAGTAGTGGGCCTATTTTCACTAAAATCATAACGAATAAAACCATTAAGACATCGTATAGGATAAAATGACAAATTATCGTTTTATGTTAAACAATGTTACGCCATCTTAATCTAAATAAAAACCCATTAAATAATTTAACAATACTCTATGAAAAATTAAGTTGTATATAATTAATTTCATGTCTAAAATATAGCTTACTGCACTTGAAATAACACGTCATGGATTTATTTAAAATGCTTATACCTACCCTTTATTATGTTTATTGACGATGCATCTCCTTCATTTGTAAACGAAACATCCACTATTAAGATAAGGTCACTGCCAGTTTAGGCTCGTTTCCCCCCTGCTGAGAGTATGGTTATAGTAATACCTACATTTTGTTTATCATGATAGCAGTATCGAGCCGTACAACTTACAGCATTAAAAGAGGGATAATTTTCGTTCCGTGACGTATTTTTCAAATTTTTGGAAACAGCTTATAATTAATTATCTCTACTCATCAGTCTAATGTTTCACAAATAATATTTGGTTACTTACCTTGACACGAGTTGGACTTGGCTCCGGCGTAGTGTTATTTGAAGTTGACATCACGTTAGCTCGGAACACGTGTTGACAGCGTGAGCTGCATGTTTGCCTCATATTACAAGGTAGGAATGGGGGTTGAATCGTCGCTTGAGGGGTTTGTATGTAACCCTCTCTCTCTCATGTTTGTACGTTCTAATGGGTTCGTTCGTAATTAGGGTTGTGGGAGTGGAGGCTGCAGGGATGTAAACCATGCAAACATGTCCGTCCGTCTTAAACCAACTGTTTAACTGAACCGAACATTAAAAAAATGGGGAAACAAATAATCCTGGTGCAATCGGTTCCGAATCGGACCCCGATATTTTGAGTCATGTATACTAACCGCCTGCCTAACGTTGTTTTATATGCATGTATCCAGTGGTTTCACAGGGCGTAGCGCTTTATTCTGACTTAACTTTAGTACAAGCAAAATCTGTCCCAGACCGATAATGTTAAGGCATCTCATCCAATTTCTCAGTATAAAGTTTTCTAACCCCCATGGTATTAAAATCCAAGACCCTTAAGCTTGTCGCCCTCTGAGGCGCGCCGCGCTACCGGTAAGAAGTTTCCGTTGTCTTGTTCTTAGAAAATGAAATGGTGGAACGCGCCGCATAGCGTGAAACCGCCTTGTGGAATTTTCGTGCCGGAAGACTCGAGGTTTCTATATAGCGAATAATTACTTCCTTTCGGTGCGTCGCGGCGCACCTGTGTAGGTGGGGGTAGAGGATGCAATCGTGGGGCGTGCGCTCTCGTGTTATTCAGACACCATTCGTGATCAGTGGCTTAATGACGCCATGTCTCCAACTTAAAACACATCATAATTTGTGTTGTGGGCTGTGAGCGCTTTGTATTCTACTCTTAATGTTGATTTTAATAAGCTAGATGCACATTAGATTGAGGTAAAATTTAATATTGTTGACATCGAGGTCTAACAGAATGTTTTCATTGTGTTTTTCCTTGTATATTCAATTAATTAAACATAGAGGAAAAAAGTGATGAACAGAAGGTATAACATGTTGGCCAAATTAAATTTATCATCTTCAAAAAAATTACCTTAGCAAAAATAAGCATCACTTCTCAAAACAAAATAACTGCTATGTGTAATTTAAGCTATTTTAGCTGAGTTGAAACCACTATACACTGGGCTTAGTGTAACATCTATTGCAGTTTTTCTGATCCTCTAAATGAATGGCGAAGATTTGGTACTATTAATTAAAGAATATTACAAACTATATGACCGCTCTCACTCCAAGTACCACGATAACTTGGTGAATGTTCCACACGGCGGTCCGGCGCGGTTCAGTACGTGGCGACTAGCTTTATACTCATGATGTAGATCCAGAAACTGTACTCTCACAGTAGTTTCCCACTCTGCCGCACACTGCGCCATGTTTTCACTAGTTGACCGTAATGGCGTCTCCAGTGACTTGACATTGACCACCCACGACGAGGATACACATTTGCTCTCTATTGATGATTTCAGTTATTATTTCACGGGGTTCAATGATGTAGTTTGTTCCGCCATCTTGTTGTTCAGTGGCGCGGTTTCTTTGTCTGATTCTCCGATAAGAGCTGCCAAATCCTAGATATATGTTGCCCACAATATCCCATATCCCTCTTCTTACTCTAATGTAACGCGTGACCTGGGGGTAGCGGGTCGTTCACATGTCACCTACTTGGGTGTCGTTAGAATTGAACTTAACCTGATTTTAAAAATACATTTAAAAAGAAGAATAAATTATTTGCTAAATGTCTGTTTATAAATAAACAATTTATATTAATTTCCTAGATAAAATAAACAAATCCATGTATTTTTTTTTTGTTTTCCCATTTAAAATTGATTGAATTAGAAACATTTTAATGAAAATATTAGTCAAATTTACTTACATGTTTTGAGAATTCCATACAAATAATGAAAGATTTCTGGATATGCTAATCAAATAAAAAATAAACTTAGGCCCTAAATATATTGAAATATTATATATATACGATTATTATATATATATATATATATATATATATAGTAAAAATGTTTGTGTAGAGCCATGTATTTATAGGTAATCTAAGCCTTAAGATAAAAATAAACTTGCTTAGCAATTTTCTTTTTGTTTTATACATTTATTTAAAGATTTTAAGTAATTTCCAGGATGTAAATTAGTAATATTGTTATGCATAACAACTCTTAAGTGACAGGGCTATGAAACAAATCTCTGCTTTTTTCAAACAAAAAAATAAATAAATTAATATGGGTTTTTCTGCAATATGCACTACATAAATTATAATCTAAGGTTTGTCGAAATAATTATTCCTGACTTTGATCTGCTCACAGCCTCACACGCTTTCCCTTCCCACCTCCCTCAACCTCGCAATAAAATAATTTAAAAACACTAGGGAAGGAACTGTCATCTAGTTGTGGGGTCATTATTGAAATCGACTTAAGGCAACATAGATTGTGCAAATCTAATCAATATGTGAGCTTACCACTTTTTGTTAAAGTGCCATGGCATTCTCTACAGTGTTTTCAGAATGTATTTGCTACAACTTCCAATCCCTTCATCCTTGCTCGCTCATTAGCCGGAGTTTGTCTTCAAGTTTCCTCGACGGCGGTTGCGGAAGAAGGGGGAGAGCTAAACAAGCAAAACCTCGTTGTTTCAGTTGTTTTAGGAGAAAGTCTTGCTCTCCGATTCGGATTGCAACAAGTTTGTCGAATATTGCGGTGACATCTGTCGTCAAGAGGAGCTCCCCTTAGCCCACAAGAACGACTTGGCTCTGGGCGAGTGTGTCGTCGGCTGTTGTTAAAACTAGTAAAAGGATGATGGTGTGAGAGGAACGACTCTTACCCCAGTGAGAACTTCTCACAGCGGCCATGTTATCCCAACGTATTATCGCCTTGCCAAAATGGAGAAGTTGGTTTTTGTTTGCTCATAGTTTTAGAGGTGCAGATGTCGCTAAGTTAAACTAGCTTTTAGTTTAAGTTCTGTATTGATTGTTTGCCAAAATGTTATCTGACTGAAAAAAAAACTACTGTTCATACATGTCTTAATACTTTTAACAAAACGACTTTGACATTAAATCGAAACTAATGGTAATGTTCCTTATGACAGACATCACTTAGATAAATCAATAGATAGTAATTAAAAAATAGCTATGAATAGCCCATCATATTTATCCAAAGAAAAAAATGAGTTTATTTTTTGGTATATAGCCTAACTCAAGCAAGATTGAGCCAAAAGTTGAGAACGTTTGAAAAGCCCTCAAGTTTACATACAGGGTAAACTATTAAATATTTTTACTTGATTGAAAAAATAAAATAATATGCCACCATCACATTTAATTATGTTGTATAAACTTCTGCATTGACATCAATATTATTTAGTATTGTGATTATGATTCAAAGTAATGTGCCCACGTAAACTTTTTTATCCTCACAATGTATCATCTGATTCATAAAGTTCTCAATCAATTGGTTAGATTTATTATAATATTACTTTCACTAATTGATGAATAGGAATGTTAGAATCTACATCACGCTTCAATACGTCTCAACTCGGCACCTTTTAGATGGTACAGCTTCCATAAAAATAAAGGATTTACGCTGTAATATGCTAAACATTTTCTTAATATTTAATGTTCTTTAGTACCCCGCCTCAGTGGCGTAACTAGCTAACGTGCTAGTTTCGTGTTGAGCTAGACCTTCGAGGACGGAGATATTGAGGTTCGAATCTCGCTCGGGGTAACTGGGGTGGTTTTCCCTTAGATTATTTTCCACTCATCCTCCACGCAAATGCAGGTTCACTTCCTCTATATTCACCCTTCCCAATTCCTAACCTACTAGCCGAACGGGTATTAAGACGCGGTGCTAAATAAAATAAAGGTTCTTTAATGGTTTAAACTCAACATTAAAGTTTATTCGCTTATTATTACTCAACCTTACTTTCTCCCTTTAAAAGTTAAAATACTTTGGGTTTGTAATGCCATAAAATGAGCAATACTGTACATTTTTCTCATCCCTTTAAGTGGTTGAATGGCTTAACGCAGAGGTGATCGTCTTGCGCCAGGCATACCATAGTGGTACGCAAAGAACGAAAAGGTCGCCTTGAATCAAATAAATCAAACATAAGGACATATTTTATTGATAAGTGGATAAAGAACCTCTTTTAACTTGCTGTTTCAATATTGTTGAATATTTGGCAGAACTTTAATAAAATGAAATGTTTTAAGATTCGTTTGTCTAACCACTGCGCACTGAGATTATTTGAAACTGCCATATTTTTAGACCAGTTAGAACAAAAAAAATATACTGTGTAATTGTTTGGATGAACGTACGGTAGTTTATTTTAAATGTAAAAAAAAAAGTATATATCAATTGTTTTGGACGCACTCTTCCACTCAACATTTCTTGTCCAAGTTGTATCGAATGTCATGTAATGAGAAACCCCCACATTCTATATGATTATTGAGACATACTAATCTAGGGATTACGGTATAATTTATCCAAACTAGCGATGTTAATAGGTAGGGGTGTGTAAAGCTTCTAAAACTTCATATTTGATTAGAATTTTTGACTTCGATTTGAAAATAAAATTCCGGATTCGTCAATTACGAAGCTTCGCCAATAAAAGTAGGCTACTTAAAGTTAAAGCACACATTTAAAAATTTTGAAATTTGGTGTTCAAATGAAAACTGTGAATGTGAGGGTACTGCCATAATATGAAGATGATGCTCTATTAATGGCTGGGAACGAAAGTGACGTGCAGAATGCATTTAAGTGTTTGAATGTGGTGACAGGCAGAACGATTCTTCTTTGAATATCTCTGAAACTTGGGTTATACTTTTTGATAAGGGCGTATCAGGAAATTGTCAGCTTAATATAAATGGAAAACTGTTAGAGTAAGTAAATGATTTTGTGATTTTGGAAGAATGTTCTGTAAATTTGGAAGTATATATTGTGAAATCGTCTGACGACTGAATATATATCTGAGAATAGTTGGATGTAACCTATGTGGACCAATGCTAATAATAAAGTATTTTCGATTGATAAAAAGATGGCGGTATACAAACACAATGCTCATGACATGCAAACAAACCCTTCTTTTTATTAATATATATTAAACTTTTAATCTAAACCTAAACAGATCCTTTTCTGATTTTTTTCTGTATTATTTCTTTAACATCATTTACATTGGCTATTCACCATCGTGAATGAAAACAAAAGAGTATGAGAATTCATTGGTACAGGTATCGCATTCTCCCCCCCTCCCATCCCCCCCACCCCACCTTGTTTCACTACCGTTTCAGGCTGATCACATGTATATGAATTATTCTAGTATGATAGAAATGAGCGAAGGAGCATTTAAGAGGAAATTCACCTTTAGTTGCGCTAAGGGGGAGAAGTAAACCATGTAGGAAGAACTCATTTTGTGTAGGCCTACCCAACTGGGATTCGAACCCTCCACCTCCCAGTCTGCGGATATTAAGTATTATTTAGTAGTATTAAGTAAGATATTCGGCCACCTATTTTGGAATCTCTCCCATTGAATTCAATATAAACATTTCTAGCGTGTGTTTGAGGTTAGTAGGAACGTAAAAAGATTAGAGGGGTGGTTAGCAGGAATATAATCTAATTGCAGCCTTTGGAATTTTACTCTAGACTTCCGTCCCAAAGTTTGGCACACTCTGATAGTTAAAAGTAGATGGCTACAATAACACACTTGTCTCGGTAGATTAGTATTATCTCAGTTCTTTGATTTTTTAAATGTAGATTAGTTGATAGTTTAGTGAGATGGAGTGTGTTAGTATTTACTAGCGGCTAGTTGGGGCTCTCCTGGCCTACCTCTTGGGAAGACTAGCTAACATCTTTCTTTGAGCTTTATATGAAATCCTTCTTGGGGATTCTTTGAAAGCCCTCAGCGCCGCCAGACCTGTTTTTGATGTTGATGGCTTGTTGAAAGCATACATAGGTTTGCTCTGATAATAAAGTATCATTTTCGGGAACTTCAAACTCTCATTTTTTCAGATTGATATTTTGCCCCACCACCTTATTCTCCCTCTTAAATTGCACGGGGATGCCACTACAAAGACGATGGTATCCAGTCTGCTACTGCAGTGTTTATGTATATAAATGCAACTACTATACACCCGCTATGGTGGCCGCACTGTCTAAATTGTCATTCTCTCAGTAGACTAGACGGCTGATGTTGGGGAGATGGGATTCGATTACTAGTCAGATCTACTGAGGTTTCCCACTCTCCCTACTCTACCACACTGAGTTCACCCGACAGGTATTCGAAACCCGATCTCTGCTTCATTGGTAATCTAGTATTTTTCGAGAGTCAAGCCAGGATCCAGGATCGATGTTGGAACGAAACATGAGTCTAAGAATTGATAAGTTAACTAAAGTAAAATTGTATATTGATCCGAAATATAATTTAGAAAAGTTGTATGCCTATAATTGTTTAAATAGCTTTTTATATGATGATAGACCATCAAAAAAAAAGTGCACAATATTAAGAAATACAATGTCTTCCCCCAGCGTCAAGCATCGTATGTATCATATAGAGCCACTACAGTAAAGGGCCATCCTAGTCAGCACATAGTGCCGTCCGGCTCTTACTCAGATCGCAAACCTGACATCCATAACATAAATATAGCAGAGGTTTTTCCTCATGAACCTGAGGATTTAGAGCTTGACGTCTCTATATCTGTATAAATAATAATACTCTCTGAAATATTTTATAATCAGGATTAAAAAAGGATAATAAGAAGTATTAAATTTGAATCCCTCCTTTAGTATCACAAAACCTCCCTATAAAAAAATGGCGTTCATTCTTGGTGAGAAAAGTTATGTAACCCAAGTGGGGAGGGAGGGGGGTGGGGAGCCTAAATTCTTACATGGTTGGTGGGGAGTGGGAGGGGGGCTAAAAAGTTAAGAAAAAAGCGTTACGTGGCTTAAGGACGACCCCTTGATACAGTTTCCAACCTTCATCTTGTTTCCTATCCAAAATAAGAAAGGTAATCTCCCAATATCTAATTAAACCTCAGTCTCTCATTTCCCCTCTTTCTTGTTATTACTTTACTATCCTCACCCGTACGCGTTCGTTGCATGAGCCGTTTTTACTGTTTCCACGCCTGTGTTTTGCATGTGTATTCGTATCTCACTTGAATGGAGAGAGCTTAAGCCCCCTCCCCATTTGAGAGGGATGGAAACAGCCCTGATGTGCCGTGCGTTTAATGGGTGGTCACTTTTAATGGTCCGAGTACATGCCCTGTTTCGTGCCCTTCGACCTCCTCTTTGTCCTCTGGCCATTTGCTAACCTTTTTACGGTTCTCTGCGCTCCTGCAAAAAATATTTTTTTTGCTGTCACAGTTGTTCTGCTCTAAAAGTTAATCGTTATCGACAAAGTTTTTTGTTACTTACTTTTTAAAAGATTGTTCCAGAGTGGTAGTATATTTGCATAGTTTAAGTATAAATTCCTTTCCCTTCTATTATAAAACTTAGGGGAATTGCACATTTGAACTTATTTAAAAAAAAAGCTTCCGATTTAACTACGGTGTCGGACTAGCATTTATCAACCAAACAGTTGTTCTTTATAATATTCTGTAACAGTTTTAAACATGTTACGAGAGTGCATGTGTGTAAACAACTCTTAACATGATTACGGTATTTAAACTGTGGCATCATACAGCTTCAGCGTTCTTTTCTGAGTGATTTTTATTACCAACATTAATTTGTGTATCATAAAACTTATCCAACTTACCGCCTACAATATTTTATTTCACTATTCTTTAAGAAAAAGTATCCCAATTTTACCATAATAATGTTCCAAACGGGGATCGAAGCTAACTTAGTGGACAGATAACTAAGGAGTCAAATGAACGTAACAATAATGGGAAATAGTAGCGACTTAGAAAGGAATACTAATTGCATCTGAAGTTAGGAGTTGTCCATAAACCACGTANTTAAAATCCATTTTAAATCCTGATTATAAATGATTTCAGAGAGTATTATTATTTATAGCATTAGAATTTGATTATAAGATTTGTGTTAAGTAACACTTTGATGTGCCCCACCCTCCCCCCATGTAACAGCATGTATACAATAGAGCTCACCCTTCCTCCCCCCCTTAAAGCGTTATGTGGTTTATGGACGACCACTTACTGATCTGTTAACGAACAGCAACACTTTCAGAACATGCGGTCCAAGGCGTAAGACTTGCAATATGTTAATTATCCGGTGACAGATGCTTGGACATGTATCCAGGCTGGGGGAAGCTTCCACATCAGATGAATAACTTAGGTGACCTGGTGGTCTAGGGGTAAGGTGTCAGACTTCTGTGCTAGGGGTCTGGGATTCAATCCTCGGTCCCGGCACAGATTTATCTTATTGCCAAACCCTTCCTTCACCTCTGATAAGACGTGTATTAATCACAACTTTTGAATGTGAGGAATGCCAGGCCTCTACCGTGGTTCGGATTCCACGTTAAACTGTAGGTCCTCCATTTCACCTCAGTCACCCTACCATTACACATTAGCGTAAGTGCGTACAACCCGAACGGGTAGTAAGACTGATGATAGTAATAATAATAATAATAATAATAATACAGTCGTGGCATAGAAACATATAGTGAAAAATATATATTTTTTTACCTTCTGAAAATTTCGAAATGCTACCTACATAATTAAAATATACAAATATGTTTCATTGAAACCAAATTATTTCATTACATTGTGAGTGAGCTATGATATACAACATGACTTACACATTCAAATTGTGTTTTAATTACTAGCAATTAGTTTATGTAATTAGTGACTACAAATTAGACCGCCCGTTTGTTATATACTTTTTGTGCATATTATTCACCGTCACGTTGATCCTCGTTACTTTCCTTACGCTTTTCTACATCAGGTTTTTTTAAAAAGAATAATAAAAAAACTACGCCACTGCCGCTGGTGTCAAATGTTAACTGCGTCTCGTTATCACACCTCCCCTCTACCGCTCCTGTCCACATTTATACGGTCTTAATATTCTCTCTGTCAGAAATTCTACATCAAAAAATATTCAGTTCTGTGAGGATCGGATTGGCTTTGATTAAAGCTCGTGTGTGAACACCGAGGAATAGTAACGTGCTTTCTCCACGTCTCGTCCTTTGTTCATAACAGCTGTACTCTATGCTCGCCTCCATTGTCGTGGATTCTTTTGTTGATGTCTGATACACGCTGGTGTTAACATAAAACCGTTTCTACATTTTCTCTGTGAATGCTTTGTTTTTCGGTAGGCTCCAAGTTAACCCTGGAAAACTGGTACCGACAAGCGATATTGAACATAAGAAACTATCTTAAAAGCCTTTTCATTCCAAACTTGGTTCGATGCTACAGTTCGAAACAGGCGTCGAATTTTAATGCGGTTTTCTTTTGTCTATATTTTTAAATAATCCATTTAAATTTAGACAAGTTACGCTGTTTGACAACATAAAAAACACAGCTTAAAATTATAAAATCAATTTTTTAAATCGAAAAACCAATTTAAATTCTTCATTCTCACAGGATTCAGGTAAAGGATGCAGAAAACCGCACTTTGATGCAATTTCTGATTCATGAGTTCAACACTTCTCTATAGAGAAGGCGTTGTAAGACAAATAATAGAAAAGTAGATCACTAGGGATTTTTATTTTCCCCACACCCAAATATGTAAAACTCAAGTACCCAAACCTAGCAGTGTTAACTATCAGTAAATTAAAGTATTCAACTATTCAAGTTAAGGATGTTAGGGTTTGCTTTATATAAATTTATGACAAATGACATGAAATAGACAATGGCCTGAAGGCCGTTTTATTATCAGAGATAATGATCTAAAGGCTAACAATATTAATTTTATTGATTGCGGACTGTGCGCAATAGCAAATAACCCAACAATATTTATCGGGAAGCGAATAAATATACTTTTAAAAAAATATTATAAGGTTACAGCGTACCAAATGCATTCATCTAGATTAAAGAACATTCATAATAAGTTAACAGAACCAATTCAAAAGTAAACAAAGTTAATTATTGCGATCAGTAATCAAAACGAAATGAAATCTGGAATACACCCTATCGTCAAATCAACATAGTAAAGCTATTCAAAAGTTACCTATAAATATCTGAAATTAAGCTTGTTCAAAAGTCTATACATATCATAGCTCATATATACTCATGCTAATACATATCAACTAATACATTTCTGCTCATAACCATATCCCTGGCTACAATATTTACAAGTAAAGTCATTATTCTCATTTAACAACGAGTGAGGTAGAGGTAGCCTACACACCAAAAGCTTAATATCTTTCTAACTTATTATTTAGTCCATAATAAAATTTGAATATATTAAAATCATTTACTGAATTTCCCACTCGCGTAGAAATTGAAAATATGATACCAAACATATTAGTTTCATCTAGACACACTACAACTGTAATAATATGGCCAAACAAAATATAGTGCAAGATAGCGCACAAAGATTAAGTTACTTAATTTGACTTGCGAATAATATAACCTAACCAGCACTAAAATTCATAAAACCATAACATTCACGTAACCAAATCAAATCTAATTATTAGGAAAATTAAATTAGTACAAAATTAATAAATAAATATTCTGAAGCATTATCAGATTGGATCCCTACATTATTTAGAAGGGGTTTAGTCGTTCCTTAGTTTTGCAATAAAAATCATGAAAAAACCTTTCCAAAATAATGCACACCTACATGCTGTAAGTTCATAAATCCTAATTGCATCAAAGAGTGATCGTTCCGGTATGGGTATCAGCTTATATTTCATTTAGAACAGTGGGAAAAAATAGTAGGGTAATATTCTATGTAATATGTGCGATCCCGTACAATTTAATAACTGTGCAAATGGCAGCAAAAAGCCAACTACCGAGTCGCAGATGGCTGCGTCATCCGATGGCTCGTGATATTAATATAATCACATATTTGTAGCCGACGATTTCCGCTAAGTCCATCATAGACTCTGCCTTAAAATATGAGTGAAGAATGACCCTGGGCACGGGAAGAATCCTGGATAGCTCCGTGGTTAGAGCATTGGCGTACTAAGCCAGAGGTCCCGGGTTCGATTCCCGTGTCCAGGTGTCATTTTTCAATTTTCAGAATATAATATTCTATGGCCGATGAAGTCATCTTTGGCTAGTCAGGAAACGGCTCATGCATTGACGCCTGCGCACAACGTCGAGATGAAGATAAAGAGGGGGTAGGGCGACACACGTGATAGCACTTGTCGCTTGTTTCCCTAAGCTTTGGCGTCTGCGCAGCGTCCTCAACTCGAAGGCTAGCGAACACAGTGTTGCCAACTGTACGATCTGGATACTATTTTTATATAATTTAACCACCTGTACAATCCAATTTTAGGACTTTTTCTATTAGTAATATCCTGTGGCCCTGCTATAAAGTAAAAATTTTTATTAACTTTTTATTAAAATCGCTGGGCCTATCAATATAATGTCAGAAAGTAATATCCTACCGGTCAAATTACAATCCATTTTAGGTCCATGTACTATCGCTATAAACTATAGACTTGGCAACACTGAGCGAACGGGATCACACGTCATTCTGTGTCTTCTTTCTTGTTTTCTCGCCAACTTGAGTGATGAACAGTGTTCTGTGTTTACGTGCGTTGGGGATCCATAACAGGCGCTGATTTCCTGGTAAAATGAGGTAAGTGTGTATACACCTTTTTTGGTGGCGAAGATAGTTTGTAGCCACCGTTCAGAGTAATCGGCCTCTATGTGGTCCATTACAATTTTTTTAACGTGTTTTAATTTGGTTCTAGGATCCAAATGAATTAATGGCCAATTGTGACGATTGAATGCATAATTTGTTTTAGTAATATCTAAACCCCTAAAACCCTCACATCTACACTTTTTAATGTCTAGCTATAGTGAAGATGGGGCTAAGGAATTCTTTAACTTCACTTTCAAGAACTATATAAACATTTATTTATTTTGGCCCTTACCTCGTAAACATTAACCGACATAAAACCATAAATCCCGACACAAATCACACGAAACAATCAATTAAATATATTAATAAGAAAAAATGAGCAGACTTTTTGGATTTCACTAAGCTGAACCAATTCAATGTCATAAACGTTAAATATAAAATATAAACAAGTGCGCAATCAGATTAGATGTCAGTTTCTCGTCGGGTTTGCTGATCACTAGGAGGCAGGGGATCGAATCCCGTTCCATTACTCCGAGGGTGGCTTTTCCTTCATGTTTTCACACTATCCTTCCACGAAAATGATGGTACACTCCATATAAATTCTACAATCCTCGTCATTTTCGCGTTAGCCTAATTAAATGGCGTATGACCTGGACGGCTAGTAAGAGGCGACTGCGGTGCGAAGAATAGACCTACACCAGCTAAACACTTCCTTACCTTCGTCCCCATTTCGTGGAGCTATCTCTGAATACATAAAGTTAGTTCACATTATATCTATGTATTAAAAATAACCTTTTTTTAAAGTCAATTAGCCTATGGAGAAAAAACTAAAACTTTTTCAGTGTTTGATTTTTGAAACTAAAGTTTTTCTAAGTAACGTTATTCTAGAAAAATATTGCATCATTCTAGTATTATTAATAATTATTTTGTCATTAACTAATTCGCTATATTAATACTGCCCTTTGGCTCTAAACTCGATGCCTTTATCTACCTTTTATATAATTATTATAGGCAATATGATGCATATCATATTTCAACATCTAAAATAATCTTAATCATTCTGAGCTATTTCTAGAACGTCTTCTTTAAATTTAATTTGGCATGATTAGTAAGATAGAAAGAGTTTGGAGTGTAATTTTAAATTCATACAAAATAAAATGTACATAACCCCAAAACTGCATTTGATCTACTCATTTATTATAAAAATTATAACAACTATACTCATTAAAAATATAATTACATATTTAATTATTTATCGTACAAAAAACTCGGCAACGGAAGCTAATTCATTAAATGAACGTAAAATCTAGGAGAGGTGCTATTGTCGCATTTGAAACATGACTGAACAAGCAACATATTAGGAGAGAAACTTACTTTTTGGTCATTATAGATCCATACACCAGGTAAATGAAGAGTTATCAGTTTACAATTTTTTTGGTGTGTATTCTTTAGCGGTTTGATTTCCTCATCTTTAAAAATTTACGAAGTATAATTTTTTTAAACTATATAAACGTAGCATTTACTGTCCAAATAGGTTAATGTCTAGGAAAGTAGATCTCGAGCTTATGGTGCTAACAAAATATACTAATTATTATATAAATAACATATTCTGTATAATTATTTGCACGATCTCTGTTTAGAATCTTTTTCCATTTAAAGAAAATAAACCCTGAACGGAGTATGTAAAGTTATCAGTATCGTAAACGTTGAACACTTAATAACCCAATAGTCCCTTATCGCCTGATCTATTTCAATCTTTTTAAAACGCTATCTAGACGGCAAACTAAATCCAATAATTGACTGCTTAGTACTCAACCCCCCCCCCCTACTCCTGGCCTCACCGCCCTTAACCTTAAAACTACTATGCAATGTATCTAAACAAGTTTCTATATCAGTATTTTCTTTCATTTTTACAAATTAGTTTGTTGCAAATCATTATACTAGCTTATATAATATGTTCTCATCCATTACTAAAAATCTTATAACCCCCCTACACCCCCTTTTTTTTAAAGATATATGTTTCGAAAGAATTGCACATTAAATAAAACCTATAAATTGTTTTCTAAATGCATGTACCTCATACCTTTATAACTATATCGTTTTAAGGACCTAACTACCATTTCATTGCCATTTAAAGCTAACAAGAGCCAAGAAAGAATTTACTACTTTTGACAAGAGTTCTTCTAGGAAGAAGTATATCGTTAATGTCACTTACACTGATACATATCTTGTAAGAATAATGATGAAGAAAACGGAGGATAATCTGAATATATAGGAATTGGATAATTTCTCTCCCATATCAGATTGGCAGTGACAGTTTTGCGATAATTTGACAAGTTGACGTATTTGACACGCTCTCAATACTAAAATTTAATGATACACTCTTTACTGAAATTGTGGCAGTATATCCAACCTACATAATAAACCAGTAACATTTTCACAATCTGATTAGTAATTGTGTTTTTCTTTAGTGCACCTGTGTGGAGCGAAATAACCCTTAGTAAGCTTACATCCGACCGGGATATAACGCTCTAATAAACCCTAATGGGCCCTTGAAAAGCCCACAACCAAGACCCGCTTCTTACTCCAAGGACAATATCTTGACAATGGGGTATTTTCCATGGGAATGTCCACTCGGAATCTTCTAAATCACTAAAATAGTTTAAATTTTCTATTGTAACCTATTTCTAGAAGTCATTACAGTTGTTTAAGGAAGACTTATTTTATGTTTCCAAATAATTATTTTTTATCTTAAGCTAAGTCATTTTTATTTTGGGCTAATTGCACTTTTACGTGATAATTTGTTTGTATTAAAGGATTTCAATCTTAAAAGGCATATGTTGATAATTTTGACGTGAAGCCTATTTTAAAATAACGAACGGCTTTTTAGTTATTATGTTTTTCCTTTACGTCTGTAGCGCGTATCATTGATCTGCCAGTTTTAGTCGGCCTCCTTAACACCAAAGCTTGTAATAAGAACGATCAAATCCACGCATATCTACCAAAATTTTCTAGACACTTCCTTCACAAATTGAATCAGGATCTTCCACTGTTACTAACTTGTCGTGAGAGTGTAATTACTGCTTTACATCATCAGGCAGTTGAATGAAATTTTTCGTTGATAGATTCTTCAACACCAAACTAAACATTGTAACTATGTATTAATAATAGCAGAAAAAGTCGGCATTATCAAATATCACAATATTTATCTTCCAATAACTATTTATTAAGGCTGTCAAATGGGGCATGTAAAGATCATATGGCTTGGCGTGTTTATGATTTATTAATGTTAAATTGATATCAATTAATGCTTCCTACCTTCTCAAGAACGTCCTCCATACATATTAATTTAGGGATCTTACCTCCAGTAATATAGGTGGAAGAGTTTAACTCTCCACTTTGTCATGACTGTAGGTATTTATCGAATAAATAACCAAACAGACATCAAAGTTATCATTTAATTTTTGTTCACCTGGACACACGGAATAATTACACTAAACTCCTGTAATTATTTCATAATTTCATTTTTGTTCAGTTCCGCTTTATTTTTAACCTAATTTTCTGAAATAAGTTACTATTATGTGTTCTTTAATCTAATTACATCTTAAGTGGAGATTATTAAATATAATTGTAACGTGCTATTCTAATTGCACCCCGAAACCATTGTCCCTGTCAGTGAAGTGGCGGCCTAGGTGGGCGGGAGTCACTACTGTAGCTCTAGCTCATGTGTTAAATTAATACATGTTTAAATAATATGTAGCTTGAATAATATTTAGTTGTTTGCTTCCATTTTATAACTATCATTGCGTAGCGTTTACTTTACTATAGATAAAATATTTTATTTTAATATGTATTTAATGTATATGCCTTTATAGAATATGTATGATAATTTAAATCAATAATAATAATAATAAATCGTGTGAACATAATCGGTGGCTGCATGACCTAGTGCTTCACCTTCTTGTTGGACTTGATGACCGGTGACGGAAGATCGGAGCTCGAATCCCAGTCGGATGTACTAAGAGTATTTTTTCCTAAATGGTTTCCCACTCTCCGTCCAAAAAGACTCTGCTACATTTAATCAGAAAATCTACCTCCCTCGTTCCTATCCCATTATCGAAATCAATGTATGCGTTGTGATATTTTAGCTAAAAGAATTACTTATAATATACATTTAATAGTCGGTTAACTCAATTTTTCAAATATGTAATAACGTTGACAACTTTACTGTTTATTTTATTAAATTTCAATCACAACTCCTAAAGTTTCGAATACCAATTATCTATTTACAATTAAAATATATGTATTATATATAATCTATTTACCTATATTCACTTTATTAATTTTTCTTTCTTTATTTTGATTAATAAACTGCCAGCCCGCCATGATTTTTTTCTGTTGGTGATTTTTACGCTATCTGCCTTAGAGAGTGGTTTATGTCGGAACTTTTATGATCCTAATTTCATTTATGTTCTTGGACGCTTATAACATCTGGATGTCATTTGAATAAATAATTCCCCTTAGTGGAAGAGATTATTATTCTCGTTTGGATTTTTGGTGCGAAATTTAAATTTATTTTAAAGGTGATTTATGTTTATTTGTCAAATTATGTTATTAAGTTATTTTTATAATGATACTTTCACTGTTTTAATAGTTGGATAATTTTTTGTTATAAATCTCGGCAACTAGTTTTCTCCTAGGCCGGAAGGTATTTTAAAAAGAAAGAAAACCTGTATGTTAATTGTTTTTTGACTCGCAAAAATTGTTAAAAAGGATAAGGATGGACTCCATTTGGGCCATCTCAAATATATTAATTTTCTGTAGATCAGTATCGTTTTGTCAGCAAAAACTTCCTTAAAAGTGCTGAATAACCTTTAAGGAAGTGCAGGAGATAGTTTCAACGAGGAATATTTAAGGTATAAAACCAGATATATAATTGTTACCGGAGCCTGAGATCACCAAGCTACATTATTGGGCGAGACCAAACAATTCATCCATCATCATCTAACTATTAAAAGTATCAAGCTATATTTTCTTATCTTAAAGAACTCAATATTTTAATCTAATATAAAACCTAAATTAACCTTTTACATCAACATTTAATTTCAAGGAATATTTCTGTAATAATTCATAATTTTATCTTCTGTTTTGTCGTCATATTTCAAGTGTTGCTTCACAATACTTAGGCCTATATTAATTTTATACCGTAGGAAGTATGCCTTATTATGTAGGGTTTATTTAAAGATTTTTTCACAATAATTACAATCACTATATAAATGTCAAGGTGTCATTGGTTTATCATATTAATGTACATGGTAATTTTAACATTGTAGCCCAGGTATAAATATTTTCTGTTGGTTGGATGTCCGAGCCAGGAATAATAATCTGCTCCAGGGAGTCCTTTGGTATAAGTGTTCAACAATAATACAAATAAACTTTAGGTAAAGACCAGGGGGCCTGAGAGAGGTACAAATCATATATGCACACATACATAATAATATATACATATAATATAAGTTTACCACAGCGTATAACTCAAAATGAATGTTGAGACAACATGTGTATTAACGTTACGGGAAAATGGAAGGGAAGCCATTTATTAAATAATAAAACACTTCAATAATTCCACTCGGGGGGTTTGAACCCTAAACTGCGCGTCGTATGTAAACTGGACTGTTTTAGAAGGTATCACATCTACTTTGATACATTCGTGCGAGTTTCAACTGTGTGTGCCAATTTATAAATTTGTCGGCCATTGGTAAATATTATTTATATTTCTAAAGGTCGGCTAGAAGAGTATTTAGTACACAATAGTTGTAACATTCTGACAAGACTCAACAGATATGATAACCTAACCACAGTTTGAAACATTCGAGCGAGCTACCGCGGAGTGATACACGCCCCTTAGTATCCGATAGTCAATATAGGGTCTAGAGAAGGACTGTGATGATATTCCTCCCCATTATCCCGGAGGACTATTTTGTGGAACAGGACGCCGAAGTGTTGTCAAAACGTACATACGCTATTTGTCAGTCGACGGCGGGTACGATCGTCCTCGATCCTTCATACTCAGTTCCTGGGCCCATCAATCAACAGCGGGGCGGCGTCTGTTGCGACACGACGCGGTGCTTACCGCAGCTCGTCAAGGGACGCCTTTTGTTGAGGCCGTGATAGGTGTTTGCCACGATCTGAAAGGCAGACAAATGTCTTCTTCAGCAGGAGAGGGTGATTTCCACATGTGCGTCTACGATCCATATTCTTGTCCAAGCGAACTGAGGAAAGACAGAAAGGAGGCGGCTGAGGAGGTCGTGAATGATTTATATTCTAAAAGGTCTGGATGATTGATAAATAGAAAATGAACTAATTAATGGCAACACTTACTGCAGTCAATGTTTTCTTTGTAAACCAACTATTTGAACTCTCAAACATTCTCTTAAAAAATCTACTAAATTATTTCCTTATTTTGGACGTGACTTTTTTGGTTTGGTAGTCAGGTTAATTTACGAAATATTATAAGTATAGTATGCTTTTATTCTACTCTACTACACCTATCTATTTTGGGAAGCTCAATAAGCCAGGTCTTTCTTTTTTTCCAAATTTAAATTTTCTCTTTCGCTATCCAGATTTGTGGAAAGGAGGACAGCACACTTCCATGTCCTTTTCACCATATTTTGAAATTGTGTATTTATCTAGGGGTGGGGGTTAGCATGTTTGTGTTGCCACTGCCAAGTAAAGCTATTTTTTTAACCTTGATTTATATCTACGCCCTTAATTATTTGACGGTCTTGCTTTGTACTAATTTATATCAGACTATATACACTTCCAATTGCTTTCTAGAGATTACAAATAGTTAGGAGGTGCTGTACAGGATTTCAACTGCAATCCTAAATAAAGCTTTGAGATGTCATCTTCCATCACACCTTATATTTTTATATACATTACCAGTTTTGGGATATGTTTTAATGAAAGCAAATAAGTGTCTTTTAGCTAAGATTTTGCTTTAGTAATTTGTATCAAGTTTAAATTTTGAAGCTCTCAACTTTAAACATAATGATTCATATATTTAGTAATTAGTAATAAATAATAAAACATATTTTCATCACAAACTGTCTCGGGCAAGTTAACGGTGTGAAAGACTTAACTTGACTGATGAATACGGCACGACAAGGGATTTATTTCATAAGAAGGTGTTTAATTCTAGATCTAATTCATTTCTTGTAAACTTTATTTAAATATACACTTTTGTTTCTTAGATAATTATATGAATCATTTATAGTGGGGGCCCCCAAACTACGGTATGGAGGCAAAAAAAGTACCGCGGGGCTTTGGGGTAAAAAAAAAGTTCTTCCATTTATTTGTGTTTTACTATAGAGGGTTGATGCGTACCTAAGGAAAAGCGAAAATTTGAATAAGAAATTGGGTTCAGTTGAGAAAGGTCAAGGACATTTAGAAAAGTCACTGAACATTTCAAATTTGCATGCAATGATTTTAAAACTATAAAATAAAAAAGCTAAACCCAATGTGAAAAATTAGTTTTATTTACAAACATAATGTTGAATAATGAAAGCATCCAGTTTGCTTTGTTTATCCTTAATAATGATTGTTAATTTGCTGAATATGCTCTTTGGTGACAAAGTCGGGTCATGGTGTTGCTGGTTATGAAATCTTAGATATATAATCTGTGCTCGCGTCGGTACACAAGACAAAATGTGTTAGTTATATTTTTGTAGAGACAATGGTAGTGTAATAATAGTGGAACCTTCGAATACCGGGGGTATATGTATTGTGTTACTGACACAGCTTTGTACTTGAAACATTGAGAAAATACATATTATTTGATAATGAAAACCTAGAAAAATCAAATAGTTTCAAAACTTCCTTGCGTGTCATGTAATTTGCAAATATTAAAAAAAAAAATATACTATATATACTTTTTTATCATAATGATGTTGACGTATCTAATTATTTGTTCTTGCTCCACTTCATACTATAGTCCATAGTTCCAGTATATTTACATTACAGGCCTTGCGTTTCCACCTGGGTCCCATAACTCTCGCAAACGACTGTACAGTTTAACCCAAGGCACCCTCACTACCTCACTAGACCACGTTTAATTGCTGTGGCACAATTTATATCTCGAGAATACTCGGGGGATGGCTTAGTTCAATCTCGCTTGGTTAATTTATCGATCATTTTAAATTCTGTTTGCATGTGACTTTGGTAAAAAATAACCCAAGGTTTCATGGAGGTGAAAGTGTTCAATTTGGTTTGTAAACCATTTTAATAACAAGGGCCGTACACAGATATTAATGTTGGTGACTTTAACATAATTTGATGTGTCTGTCCTTGTATGTGCTTGCATTTGTTTGTGTTCGTAATTAAATATTTAAAACTATCTGATGTTATTCGAACCCTCAACCTTGGTAAAATAATTTAGTTCACCAAAATTACCTCTAGTTAATCGAACCCTCAACCCAGTTAAAATAATTTAATTTAGCATATAAGCTATACAAAAACACATTTAGCGACATCCATCCCGTAGTGCTAATTATTTTACTACTTTAAAAAAAATATTATTCTCATTATCTCTATGAATCTACTCTTTTGAGTTTTTATAATAGTCCAAAAAGTATAATAAATATGCAAGGTGAAAGGAATAAGATTGACATTAAAATCTCTCTTTATAATATACAATATCAGGCAGGAACTCTCTTGTCAATAAATTTAGACCCCCTCATACTGGTCCATGACATACCATCATTAATCGCTAGCTTACTCTTCTCCTATCCTGAACGGTAGCGAGGTTACCTTGATATGGATAGTAAGTCTCAGGGTATACGAAGTTTAGGTTATATACTTCGCGTCTAATTACAAAATAACCAATACAATATGTGGCCATGGTGTTGAATAATTAAATATCAGCTTGTCACTACGAATAAGTTATTTCTTAGGTTAAGCTAGGTGGTATTAAAAAAATAATACTGGTTTTAATAAATTACTAGCTATATAGCCAAATTAAAAAACAATAAACAAAGACCACAGTAATCTACCGTTCAATAGATTACTTTCGTTTGTTCATATCTAAAATGGTGTAGGCTACCTCGTAGAAGCAACCTATGGTTTGTACTGTCTCGCCAAATGAGTCTGAAGAAAGAAAAACAGATTTTAGTGAACTAGGTCAAGCAATGTTTGTATTGAAACCTGCAGACGGTTTCAGCCGATTGATTGCTCCCGTCGTCGCGCGTCGTGTTGACGTCAGGAAAATGTGTCGGCGCCTTCGACGTGTCTGCGGAATCACGCCACAAGATTTACACTGATGGGAGATTTTCCGCAGCGTCGCAAATACCCGGGGTTTGCTTAACGCAGGCACTGGTAGTCAGTCGGATAGAAAGCCTCGAGGAGAGGGGATTACGTACGATTCAACTCTATAGTCAATCTTAAAACTAATTTCATTTATTTGAGGTTTTTACGTGTACTTTCTGAACCTACTGATTATATCAACACATGACTTATAAACTTAGTTAAATCTAGACAATCACAACACCCAGCCCTGGGCTGGAGGGGAAACTCACATTTCAACAATTATACTGTTTTTGGCTGCCATAAATCAAACCCTTGACCCTTAGCTCAGTAGACACACTCTAGAGAATTAGCTAAGGTGTCGGACTACGATTTTAATAATAATCTAAATATCCGCTTGGTTTTTAAGGTAATATAATTAGTTCTTATTGTCTTTTATTTCCAAAAAAATTTTCTGGTAAAAACACACTTATTATAAGCTTCACCATTTATGTTGTGATCTTAAAAATGTTAGTATTATATTAATTTTTGTTTGAATAATGGTTTAGGTTAATTTTGTTTCTTCTGAAATGGAAATTTATGATTTCTCTTAAACCAAAAAATTAGAAAAAAAATTGATTGAAAGTTTCCATACGTTTGGTTTTTCTACAAACGCCTAGATATACACACACGATGTTACTACACCGCTTTGAAGATTATATCCCTATCCAGGCAATATAATTTAGGTTTTCATTAAACTATTATATACTTTCTTTCTACTCTGGTCACCTCTCGAATGATTATTAACAGAAAATGGCAATTTGGCTTGAGGAAGAAGGCGTATCATAATGCTGTTTTCTAGGTAATATTATTAGATCAATTATATAGTGAGATGGCTGTATA
This sequence comes from Timema bartmani, assembly GCA_902151455.1. Lineage (NCBI taxonomy): Eukaryota > Metazoa > Arthropoda > Insecta > Phasmatodea > Timematidae > Timema > Timema bartmani. The sequence goes on from CABFWB010001308.1 coordinate 132,273, forward strand.
TTAATTTTTCTTTGAAAAATAAAAGTAGTTTTATACAATATTTAAAATAAAATAAATATTCAACTCAAGTCAATCTCGTCTTTTTCCAACGGAGAGTTGGATAACTTGCATCTGAATGCGATGCATGACAAAATCTTAAACTTGTATCTTCGCTCTCCGGTAAAACCGGCACATGCCTCTATAATACAGGATGATCCAAAATTCATGCAACCCAAAGAAAAAACTTATTTTGTACCATATAATATATACATCTAATGTAAAACAAACAATAAACCTTAAGAGCATCACAGAAGGTGTTGAAAGTCTGGTCCTCCATTTTTGTAACACAAATTCACACGTTTAACAATATTTCTAGACACACGACGAATCATTGCCTGGGGTATGGGTACAATGCACCTTTCAATGTTAGTTTGAAGTTCAGCCAAGGTTTAAGGGCTGTCTGTCTGTTTTATGTTTTTCCACAGAAACAATCAGGTAGCGTTAGGTTTGGTGAACGAGTAGCCACAAGCCCTTAGAAATCACACGATGATCAAAAAACCCAGCCAGCATTATCATGGTGGAATTGGTTCTATGTGCAGTGGTTATATCTTGCTGAAACCAGCAATCACGTTCTGTCTCCTCCAGTAGTGTCATGGTGGAATTGGTTCTATGTGCAGTGGTTACATCTTGCTGAAACCAACGATCACGTTCTGTTTCCTCCAGTAATGCAATAAACTTCGTAGCAAATTCCTGATAACGTTCAGCACTAACACTTTTTCTAAATAAAAGAAGACCCACCACCCTGCGACGTGAAATCGCACACCACACTCCACCTCATGAAAAACTGGTGGATTTTCAGAGCTCCAAAACCTACTGTTCTACCTGTTTACATAACCACTTGAAACCATGCCATGGCCTTAAAATAATGTTCCAAAATGAATAGTCGCTCTGCTCGTGAAAAACTCATCTTACACTTTCAAATGCTGTACTAAACTGGCTAGACCTAGTGTATGTCTCAAGGTCACACGGCTTGCCAACATTACAGTGTTGACATACATATAAACATGTTCTTCTGCGAGAAATATCCTAGGAAAAACAGGGTTGAGCGACTTTTGGATCACCTGTATAATATATTAATTAATATTTAATTCCACTACCCAGGAAATGCTAATAGTTAAATATATTTAAGTGAAGTAAGTGTAGGCCTAGTCAATTATATAAATTATAAGCAGTGCTATTCAATAATATGTTTATATGTACGCTTCCACCTTCCAGTAGTTACTTTCCAAAATAAGCGTATAACCCAAACTAGTAGTAAGACATGGTGCTAAATAAATAAAATAAAAATACTTTCTAAAATGACACCGCATTTGTTTGGTCCTTAGCAGACAGGTGACATGTTACCTCCGGTTATTTGATAGCGGGCGGCCTCTCTTCTTACAAGACAGACTCGTGTGTCGTATTCGTTGGGATGGGACGGTTTGGTTTGGCTGGGGTGAAGAGTAAGGTGGAGTATTTCTGTGACAGCTCCTCTACCTCACACCCTTTCCTTCCCCTCCTCACCGTTTGAGTTGTTTCCTATTAATTAACAAGCAACCGGAGGAGCGGTTCCGGAATACCGCCACTCGCCCCCCTCCAGGGAGTTTCTACTACCGAACCTGACAGACCGCAAGGCGACATCCGTCCGTCCATCCGACCCTTCTTTGCCGGCTGATTGTAGTGTTGTGTCGACTAACTCTTGCGTTTACCAGGTGTTTTGGGGAAGTTTGGGTCTATGAAGAGGTGTGAGCATCGTGGCTGGGACATTTTCTTACACTAGAACACATTGTTTTTATTTAATCTAATAGCGCTTTGAATGTGCAAAACTCGACCCATTTACCGCTAGGGGAAATATTCACACATTCCCTTATTCATCATGAATATATGATAGTGCTCGAGCTTTTAAACCACCACAACAATCCTCATTTATGAGTTATTTGTTTCAACTCTGTTTAAAAATCACCTTATTTATTGAAGGAATGCTGGATCTATGTTTCTAAACATTTACTTTTTTATCTTTGAACCACTGACTAGCCCATCTAGGAAAAATATCTATCTGTAGTTTTCTCAAGTCCAAAATTACATTTGACCCCCCCCCCCCAACACACACACACACNACACACACACACACAAAACTAAACATTTTCTATATTTTGAGTCTTACAATTTGTGTAAACCGCTTAGTTCAATAACTCAAGTGTAGCTTAGTGCTTTTTTAATTAGGTTTATTTTAATTTCGGCTTAAATATAATATATAATTGAGTTGACAAAGAATAAATCACGTGTATGCATCCGATGGTCATTTGTTAAAGATTAAATCGAAATCTCACCGCGAAACTTGTTTTTCTCAGAAATAAAGAGATAAGAAAAAAAATATATATATACCTGATATTTTCTGCGGTGTGCTTATAATTTGCTCCAAGATTGGTTGAGATACGCACATTAGTTCTAAAGAGCAATTCCTCTAAAGAACCTCAAATCAAATTATTTCAAAAACTAAGTGTTCTTGTAGTCTTGTATTCATATTAATCTTACATTTGGTCCAGCCACTCAAAATACCACGTCCAAAAAGTACTTACTAGCTCTACGTGTATTGGCGGTAAAAATCTAATTATCATCATCATAATTATCATTCCTTTACTGTGAACCGTTTTTAAACTGACATTTCCTTTTTTTAAATAATGTTTAAGGTTTAATAACCTAAGTTGCCCCAGAACTCATACGTAAGACAAAGAAGCATTGAAGTATAAAACTCACATCAACACCGCCCTTTTTGAAGGCGCATGTTAAAAAACTACAATAAAACAACTACGAAAAAAGGCATGTTAGACAGTATTTATACAAAGAGAAGTAAATTTCAACATTTATTTAGCTGCTCTCTTGGTGATACTCAATGTATGTTAAAGTATTAAAAATAAAGTAACTACTATTATGAGGATTAAATAAAAGGCCTACTCATATCTAGAAGTAGAGTAGGTAATAGCTCAGAGGACATAATGTAGCCAAAACTAACAATATGGCAACCATACCTTTTTTTATTTCTGAGAACACTCACTTTTCTACTGGATTACTGGTATTACCTTTTTCCTTAATTTCATATTTAGGCCTATATATACACAGCTTATTAAATAATACTCAAATTTATATTTTTATGCAATCATATCAATAAACTTATTTTTATCGATAGCAGCACAGAGTACACCTTTCCCGTTTTGATTAAAATAATCATAGTTCAATTTCGACGATATTTTATCATTTGGTATGTCATTAAGTTAAACAAATGATAAAGATATTGTCCCAGAAAATACTTCAAAAAAACATATTTAATACAATACATCACTTTTGAAACTAGATTTCGGGTAACCGTTGAAATTATTTCTTCTCATTTATCAATGTTTTTATTTTATCTAGCCCTCCAGAATCAAGAGGTTGTCTTAGTAACTCATTTAATACAATCTCTCTTTTTACACTAGCCTTTACAAATTATACAACATGGGAGTGCCAGTACTTTTATACACGTATTAATGGACTAGATGAGCGTATAATATATGTTCTACACATCTTATTACCAGTCGGGGAGATTTGCATCATATTTTTATATTCACAGACACAGGGTTAGTAGGGAAACTTTAAATAAACATATTGGTATTTAACTGGAGTCAGGTTGGGAAACCTTTAATGCAACAGAATACCCCCAGATAACCTACCTGGTATTCAAACTCTGTTCTCCCGTGTAAAACTCGATCACTCCACTCATAAACCCTGTCTCTGTGATTTATAAAAAGGTATATCGCCATTTGTGTTTAATACTGTGAAACAATAGGCCTACTTACTCCCTCGATTTCAACTACAGATGGCGTCCACATCGGACGTAAGTGAATTCCAGAGTATATGGTGTTGTTTATCACTTTAATGACTATAGTAATGATTAAACCGGCCCTTAGTTTGGGAATTTGATGCTTTCAAATCTTTATTGCTTTGTTTAGTTAAATCAGAAGTTAATTTTATTTTTTATTATGATATGGTGTTTTATACATTCATTTTCCTAGTAAGCTACGCGCTGAAATTGTGGCATACACCATTACACTCTCATGTGGCTATATATTTATATATATATATATAAATATATAATAAGTTATATTTGGTGTAATTTACTTATAATATTTGCTGTTTTCCCTACCTTACTGTCCATTAGCCCGTAACGGTGAGTAATGTCTGGAACTGAGATAAGTACCACTCTAGCATCAACATAAAATGTTCCTTGACAATCCTCAGCGTGGGGCACGTCACTCACTCTGTTCTTACCATACACCCTGTTCATCCGTCTTCGTCTCTCTCTCTCTCTCTCTCTCTCTCTCAAGCTTCATTCTCAGCCCAGGTCGGTGTCCCGCGGGACTGGCGATGATCTTCCTGTATCTGGTCAGATAGGAGTTGTCTCTATCCATCTGATGGCAGCGTTCCTTCCCTCTGTCGCCATCTCTTACACCATCTTTTGGACGTCGACGTTTTGTTGTAGACCTCGCGCGCGTCCGTTTTCTATGGGAAACCAACCAACCACCACTCTCGTGCGTTCTGCCGCCCTGACAAGCTCTCTTCGGAAACTCCCGTCTATTGCTCTTGGGGGGGGATTCCTGCACGTTCTCCTCAATCCTAGCTTTGTTGCATACCGTTTTAGTTTGACTGTTCTTTGGAGTCTTGCCTTTTGTTGGTAAAGTGGGGTGAATTGAGTGTTTCATCTCACACTGCACACTTTTAAACTTTTGAGTTGGTGTGGAGTTTTGGGATGGTTTTTAAGTGCTTAGTTTATCATCTAGCTGTGCGCTGCTAGACCTGATTTTGATATACGGATATACACATTTTATCTAAAGGAGGAATATATGATTTTATTGTCTAGAAAACACACGGGCGATAACCCTCTTACCTTTGAAATTATCCTAAAAATCTTTTTAAAATACAATTTGTGTTTTGTAAAAGAAAATCACTCGTTTTATCATCGTTCATCGTATTACGAATACAAATTTAGTGAAAGTACCACTTAGAACATACAAAACATATTCTTACGCTCAGCATTACTATATTACTATCACTATATATTACTATATTACTATTACTATTGTTATTTTATATTTATTAATAATATCCATTAAATTCTATAACTGCAGGCTACATGACCTTACCTATAAATAATGGAAGTGAATACAATATATTTTCTAGCTGTCAGTTAAATGTTAATTCTTTAAAAAAATGGGGATATATCTTACACGCGCTAACGTTTCACACTAATGCTTTATAAACAAACTTAACTCTATTTATATACTTTTGTTTTTGCATATTTTAATTGTTCTAGAAACTATGTCTATATTATTGATCATACTTATTATATTTAAATGTACACAACCAGTATTGCACAACAGCCCATAATTAATTAATGTGAATTTCAGTGTGTATTCTAATTGATTTCACACCTTAGTATGTGATAAAATACTACTTAATAGATGCGTATTCATAAATATCCTCTGCCAACTTGAAAGTATAATTTTTTGAAACTCTTCAAAAATATTATAATTTCGTATAAAGATTAATTCTGGTAGGTATATATTTAGTTAAAATGATCTTTAAAAATATACTAATGATATAATACTTCCCATGCCGCTTTATTAAAAGACCGTAACATTTCCTTCGACCGATTACGCCGGTTTCAAAGTTTCTCTAATCAAGCATTTTTAAACACACATATAGCTAAAGATAGCTCTTGGCTATTTCTCTCTCCATAGTTTAGTTTCATATTTGAGGGGTTGCAGACGTTTATATTACGTCAGTAAAATGAAGGAAGTTTGATAATATGCTTAGGTTTATTTTTTTTTAAACCTGGGCCGCTTCATTTATTTTCGTTACCAGCCTGTCCCCTTTGTACATTTGAGTTTGCTACCACTGTCCATAATGTTGGGCAGGGACTCTCCTCGGCTGGTACGTGTATGAAGGAGGAATTAAATAAAATTTATATTAATGGTAAAATAACCAGTCTCATCTAGTGATGTGGGCCGGGTAAATACCCAATGGGTTGGGTAGACATACATGGATATTTACCCCTGCTCTGGGTAAATATCAGAAATTAGGGTATTTATAGCTCTAAGCTTTTTTGTTATAATCATTTGTTTTGACTATAATTATACTATAAATAACCTAATAATAGCTTACTTTACAACTTAAAATTATTGTAACGGCCATAAAAAATAAAATAATATATACCCAGAAGGTGAAAAACTTATTTACAAATAAAATCTTTGGATGGTGTTGCATTAAAAAAAATTCTTCACTAAAATAAGTCTTATAGCTTAATACAATCGGATAGGTATATCAACTAACTCTTTTAAGCCTAATAGGCCTATGTAAAATTAATAAACCTTTCAAGTAATGTTAAATATATGTTTAGTATTATTTACCATTTTTACATTTGCAAAATCATAAATATTTATTAAAATAACTAACATCATAAATTACATAACATAGATGACTACAATCTTTAATCTCATCAAGTAGAGGTGATAAATGCGATTCAATCAAACACTCTCCAGATTTACAAAGTAAATTCAAAATTTAACGAGCTAGAATCAACCTTAAATAAAGAAATTCCTCTGTCACCACTGGAAAAACTGAAGAGAAAAGGCTTTTAACAAAGTTTACAAAACGGAAAAAATGTTGGAGTAGGCCAAACCTACCTGGCTGCCGTTCTTTTGAATCCATTAGCGCAAGGTAACCAATTGAAAGAAACAGAATTGAAAGATGCAATGAGTTTTATTTATGAAGTAAGTCACCTTATGGGCTTGAATGTCGTTAAATTTGGCCAGATTAGCTTACTAGAGAGATCAAGGAGGACTGTGGCGGTGTCAGTTCATTCGGGATGGCGTGGCTGAAAATTAGTAAAGCCCACCCAATGTTATGGTGAAGAGGCTTAACAAGTAACTTGTGTATTAGCTGGTACGTCACGCCATCTACCTAGTGTTTCTACCAAGAGTGGCATGAAATATAGGGGACGTATAAAAGGGTGCCATCCTGATATAAAGATAGAGAAACAAGGATGTATATTAATTTCCCAAATAAAATAAATACATCCAAGAACA
>CABFWB010001308.1:139642-155516 GCA_902151455.1 Timema bartmani
CCCCATTTAAAATGCATTAAAATAAAAAAATTAAAATCAACGAAAGTATTTCATTAAAATTCTTTTACAGGGTTTGAAAATTCCATAAAAATGATACGTAGCCTATATTAATCAAATAAATTATAAAGGACATTAGGCCTATTGAACTATGATATACAGTTTTTTACTAAAATGTTTGTTTAGAACCATGCACTCATAAGTAGGCTCAGCCTTAACTCTCAAATACAAGGCTATAAGCTATTACTAAAAATAAATTTCTAGGAATTCAACTTTATTCCTGTTTGAGGCCTAAAAAAACCAGACTTCAGTGCATCTGGTTGAGACTGAACCCTAATTGCTGACGTCACAAAAGTCAAGCACGCTAACTCTCAACCCAATTAAAGCTTTATTTTAAAAACTAACATTTGAATTGAATACATAATATTTAAATCTTAATACATGAATAAATTGTGTAACTTATTCGAACTATTCATTCATGAATCTAAGCGTCGCTCTCGCAATAGACTGGACTGGCGATGACAGAAAGATCGGGGATTGAATCCTTATCGAGTCTAATTAGGAAAGTTTTTCTTAAAATGACTTTCCACATTATATTCACGCACATGTAAGTACACTTCCTCTTAACTCTCCCTTCATCCATAACACGCTAGCGTAGCTTGTACATATCCGTTTAGTAAGACAGTTTGATAGTTCACTCACATTTTACGTCCCATCTTGTTTGTAAATCGTATTTTTTGTATTTTCACACGACGAATATAAACTATCTTATGTTAAATCAGTGGGTATACTTTCAGAAACTTGGAGACGGTGAACAACGTGCGCAAATTTTGAAATGCGAATCAAGCGCGCGTATTGTAACAGTTATAGATTTTTCTGTTTTTGGTTCAGTGATTTATAAATCTCAAATGGCTTTTTCGTGCTCCGCAGTCTCTAACAATAAATCGCTACGAGAAAGACTGTGCGGTAAGGAGCCTGGAAAGATGTGGGCAGAGAGAGATCTCATGAATGCTCCAGTACCAACTTTAAGGGGGGAAATAGATCTCTTCACCGAAAAAAACTCACAATGTCTCGTTAAATCTCTTCTTTTCACGGTAGACATTCAAACATGAAATATCTTCGTGCAGCTTCTCATAAAGAAGTAAGTTTCGTCTGGTGTTTTTTTTAGAGTGCATACATGATTTTGAAACGACTCGATGAACGTTTTGATCTTTGCTAGTATGTCCCCGCTTGACTATTTGCCTATTTACACTGAGGTAGAGAGAGATAAAGAAGCGACAATTTGGAGGAAATAAATACTCTTAATTCAGGGGAATAGGTGTAAAAAAAACTACCCTCCTTACTACCTAACTGGGATTCTAATCCAAACCTCCTGAATCACCGACAATAAACTCTAAGGGGAGACTTATGCATTAGACCGTACGATCACAGATGTGGGCTAGTTAATGTTAACATATTTTATATCTTCGTTTTAAACCTCGTTTACTGATCAATGTTTTCTTACAGTGGGATAGAAAGAGCGCGGGCTAAATTCCTGAAATAAAATAATCGATATAATAAATTGTTATTCTGTCTGAGTTATGCCTACGTTTGGTTTGGTATGCTACAGAGTTATCGCACTACGCCCAGGTAAAATATTAGACAGCCAAAAGTTAAAGTGTACCTTGCTCTGACTCAGTTTTTTCACAAGGAATCCTCTCTGGAATGTGTAAGTGACCTTAACTTAATTATATAGTTTTTAAGTAAAAAAGACACTCATGGTTTTCCAAACAGAAAAAATAAGCAGCATTCTATCTTAGTTGCCTCTTGAGATAACATAGAAGGTTCTAACACATGCGGCTAGGTGACCTGGTGGTCTAGGGGTAAGGTGTCGGACCTCTGTGCTGGGGGTCCGGGGTTCAATCCTCAGTCCCGGCACATATTTATCTAATTGCCAAACCCTTCCTGCACCTCTGACAAGACGTGTATTAATCAAAACTTTTGAATGTGTGGATTCCAGGCCTCCACCGTGGTTCGGATCCCACGTTAAACTGTAGGTTCTCCATTTCATCTCACAATTACTCTATAATTTCACATTAGATTAAGTGCATATAACCCGAATAGGTAGTAAGACGCGGTGCTAATAATTATAATAATATAACACATGCACTTATAAATACTTCCCAAACTAATATCTTAAATTTATATTTATTTGTACTAGAACCAAAACAAAGCCCTACCTGTGATGCATCATTATAGTTATAATACTAAGGTAAGCACTAGACACACCATGATCAAAATCGTGTTTAACTAAAATTCAAAACAAATAGGTACTTGATTGTTCCTGGTACAATATGAAGTAACATTATAATCTCTTTGATATGAAAAAATGAATAGTTTGTCTCTCATGAAAACTGTCGATATCTACCGCACGCAGAGGTTTAACATTTTACAAAATAGTATCCCCGTGCACGAACCTGTGCACCTAGAAGCCGAAATTTTAAAATGTAGGCTATATATTGTTTAAGTTGGATAAAAACCAGATTGGGCCCTTAGCAACGCTGGGCTTAAAGACACTAGCTTGTAAGTTGCCTTCCACGTACATTCATTGAACTAAAAAACATTTTTCCCGGTCATTTCCGAGTACTTTTATTAATAATTAATAAACTTAGGCACAATCTTACCAAATTATGCTGCCCAATTTTTAGCTAATTATAAACATTATTTTTTGTGGATTACACATATTAAAAAAATTAAAGATTACAAATATGATATGAAAACTAATATAAAAATAATAAGACTACCCACTCATTCAACCATTCTTTAAAATATGAACATATTAAGGTGGCGCGTATACCTAAGGTTATAGTATTATTAGCTAGGATTCCAGAGAAACATTAATAACTTACAAGATTACTTCTCCGGTTTGTTTGGCACAGTGGTTTACTATCCGTATGGGCTAGCATTTTAAATACATAAATATGGCAGGGGCGAGGAATGTAATGTGAAGTCTAAGGAAATGTACGCGCATAGGTGTAATGGAGAGTGGTAAACAACAATGGAAATACACTCGTCCAAGATGTGAAGCGGGATCTCCCCGACACCAGCTTCGCGGGTCCCACGTGGTCCATTTCCCTCACACACGCCATTTTGTGTTATACTGATAGTGCTGGATAAAATGGTGCACCTTTATTTCTTACCCCCTACCGTTCCTTTTTTTACTCGTATCAAACTCATCCTGGCAAAGCGGATGCAATGCTCGTTTGTACCTCTGGAGGAGGAAATGGGTGGGAAGTAGTAAGAATGGGGCTTACGGGGGTACGTAGAGAAAATAAGAGATAAGAAGATATAGTTTGTAGCTACATTGCATTCATGTGACATTCCTCCGGCGAATATTTTATTTGGTTCTATCGAGGTTTTCTTAAAAGCGTACGTCACATGCTTTCATTTTGTTAAGCTCTTTAGACCTACAGTCCAATTTTAATATATGAATAATATTATTTGACAGCTATAAAAGTTACTAGATCTAATCTAATGTATTCAAAGGTCATTTCATGTGATCTGCACTGCACCTCTCACTTTATATAGTTAATACCTATCTATAAAATAGCACCATTAATAGAGTAAATTGTCAATGTTAACCTCGAAAAGTATATTTCCAGCATATTTTCTGGAAGGTGGACCGACCAAATGTCCAGTCACAAGAAGATCAAGGTATACTCTTCATTGATAAACTCATGGCATTAGCTGGATTTCCAATGGTGGATAAGTTGGAGCTTGAGTCTCGGCTGAATCTACACTGGACTGGATTGTTGATGACGTGGAGATTGGAGTTCAAAAATTTTTTTTCTACTCTCCCTCTACGTAAATGCGGGTACTTTTCATCTAATTTCAACCTTAGAAATATAATACGACACATCACCATACATACTAATTAGTATAGCTTATACATGCGTCCTACCTGAACAAGTAGTAAGGCGGCGCTTAAAAACACAAGAACCCAAAGTGAAATTGTTTGCTAACCCTCAGGGCTATTACTTTGAAAACTAAGTTATCTCACTAAACTATTATGTGGATATATATGTCATCTCATCTTAACACTTGTTTGGGTTGTACTCATGTGTACTAATTAGTGTAATGTGCTAGGGATAAGAAAGGTTGAATTAGGACAGAGCGTACCCACATTTTCATAGTGGAGGTGGAACATTATTAGGGGAAAAACACCCTCAATACACCCAACTGGGACTCAAACCTTGATTTCCTTGCTATCGGCCGTCTAATCTTTTGTGATAGAGACGCTTTAGGACATATACCTTGCGGCCACCGAACTGCGTTAATATGTTTAATGATATTTAATGGAAAGATATAGATTATCTTACTTAGCCCTTTTTTAAAAGTTTATTTGTTTTCGTTCTCCAAATTCACAAAACCATTTTATACATATGACCTCACCTGGAGCGTGCGTTAATATTTTAAAAGTATGTATCAACATTTAGTACTGTTAAGGTTTTTTTTAATCTGCCGGCATTTTACACTATAATATAATAATCTGAGACGTAAGAAGTCTGGTTACTAATTTGTTTTTGTGAATACTTAAACCTGAACACACAGTAACAAAAGCTACACAGTATTTTAGGCCTGGCAGTAGGACTAGTGACATTGAATTGGTTTTCAAGAAAACTGCGCAGATAAACTTTGGAGACAGGCGACGAATATACTTTGCGCGGCGCCAAGTTATTATCAATAGCAGTCATCAAGTACGGACAGAAGTGTACGATCTACAGGAGAACAAGTCGGGGAATGGAATGTTTGTCTGGCAAATCCCGCGAGCAAACAAAATATAAAGTTGAAGTTTTGACTGGTGCGCGTAGCTTTTGGATGTCTGCATAGATTGCCAGGGCAACCAGTTTAACTTTTTTTTTTTTCCCTGTCCAATAGTGATTTTACTTATAAAATGGAAATGTATACTACTTTGGGAACGAGAGTTTGTAAATGCTACTTCGAACTTGAAATGTTACATTATTTTTAACGTAATAAGGGAAAACATTTTAGAAATGTAAACCATGTGAGTAATTACTATAATAAATGTAAATATCTTTTTTTAAATGGGTTATCGCGAACTGATTGAAGACACTGTCCTAGTTTGAAGTTATATTTCATACAATTCAATAAATATACATTATTAATATATTATACATCTGTATGAATCTCGGGTGACCTGGTGGTCTAGGGGTAAGGTGTCAGACTTCTGTGCTGGGGGTCCGGGGTTCAATCCTCGGTCCCGGCACAGATTTATCTGATTGCCAAACCCTTCCTTCACCTCTGACAAGACGTGTATTAATCACAACTTGTGAATGTGAGGAATGCCAGGCCTCCACCGTGGTTCGGATTCCACGTTAAACTTTAGGTCCCCCATTTCATCTCATAATCACCCTACCATTACACATTAGCGTAAGTGCGTACAACCCGAACGGGTAGTAAGACGCGGTGCTAATAATAATAATATGAATCTCTTATTGACGGCTCACGCAATCAATTCTTTAGTTGAACGACATAGATTACTTTGATTGGATTCTGACACTTTTGTACAGTTATTAACATATGATAAATCGACCGGGGTAGTCTTAGGGTAAAGTTTTTGCTGATGTTCGTGGGTTCAAACCCAGTCGAGGTCAACTGATTATTTTACTGAGTGATAAAAAAAACCTTATCTTGACTTCCTACGGAGGGGAAGTATTGACGTCATCTCATGTTGTTACACCCTTCTCTACAATCCTTTCCTTACGACCATCGATAACTTAAAGGAAGAGGGAGGAAGTGTAATCTACATAGAAAATACAAAGGACATGAAATGCACGATTTAAATAGTAATACCATAAATGGTTTATTCGAGGCAAAAAACAATTATCAAAGAAGAATTCAATTAATTACATGGTCTCAATAATCGTACTGAGTTCAGTGGAAAATCATGTTAGAAATAAACAGTTATTAGTGTAGTTCCTTAGCCAGAACTTTTCTACTGTTAGACATATCAAACAATCAGATGGGCTAGTCTTTATGAGACAAACAACCCACAGTGTTCAAATGAATATAAGTAAACAAATAATAAATCAGATAATTAATTTGTAAAATTTATATAAGATTATATAAGATAAGGGCCTTAATATACTGTTTCAAACGTGTCTGCACTGCATCACTTAAGGCAGACTTCAAACAAATTAACTAATAAATATATAAAGAATATTTACTAGACATTTTTAAAATACGCGAGAGTTTGGCTAACAAACTTTAGTCAAACTCCCGTGGGACTACCTGACCTAACTAACAGTTTAGAAACTTCCATCTTTTCGTGAAATTAAAGTTAACAATATCACAATAAACAAAGTCTAGTGAAAACATTTAAACTACGATCAAAATATAAAATTAATCACTAATTAATTTTATCAGTTAAACAATTTACGACTCGAAGTTAAATTTTATAAGTGTTCATTATCACAAAAGAAATCAAAACATTTTATTTACAACATTATTTCAGAATGAAATAATGATAAACTTCTTCATCACAAAAATATATCAAAGTTATTATAAATAAAAGATCAAAACTAAACAACTGTCTCGAGCGCCCAAGTGGCGACAGACATTATATATTTTACAATTTGGCGAAGAAAATAAATACGGCTTAAAAAAAGTTAAAGTTTTGTATAATTAAGTTCATAGTATACGTTGCCATTGTTATAGTTTGTAGTTTATCACGTGATGATCCTGGCATAATCCTGGTCCTAGGACTAGGTTCCTCCGTCCATGGTTGGTTTAGTAGTCAATTTAATAATGCGCTCACATGACTTTAAATATGGGTTTTTCACAGCACTGAAACAAGGTGGGGGGTGAGGGGGGGTAGAACAATTCTGTCGGTTGCCTTCCTTCCAGAAGGAATCGAACATGACGTGGATTGTTGATATTGTTGTCCCATTTTTCATTTTGAACAGCGATTCTTCAATCGGACGTCATTTCTGTAGTTGTGGAACTATCCACCTGGGTGCAGAATGGTAGAATTCTGTTGAACGTGGATAGTATTGCTTGTCGTGGCTTCAGTATCTATTTGATTTAGTCGGTGTTGACTTCGTTGAAGGAGTTTCTGTTACTACCCGGTGTAGCTCGTCGTTGTCTACACACGATAGATTTGGTGAGTTTAGATTCCAATGTATTCCATAGTTCTATTGAATTGATTTTATTGATTTGAATTGCCTATAACGTTGTTTCAATTTACAGGAACTACAATAGTGAAGAGTACTATTGTAGGGTTTAGAATATTATTGAATATTATTGAATATTATTTGGGGCGGGTGGTATGATTCTTCGGCGAGTTGAGTATGAAGTTTAGCATGGGGGCGAGTTCAAATGTAACTCAATGTTACAATGTCATTGCGGCATGTAAAAGAAACCTGGCAAAATTATTGGCTCTTTCGTACTCGCTCATATAAATCGAGTTTGTAAAGCAACAAGTAACCATCACACTTGCTGAACTCCCCTAATGCATGTGACTTATATCAGATGGTGCAGGTAACACTAACCATCCAAAACATTCTCAGTTCCTGATGGATAGAATCCCTTCAAGCCAACTTTCGGGTTGTTGACTTTTTTTCTTTTACAAATACATTTATTTTTCCCGCAACATAGTTATTCACTATTATCTAAGTTGACCTTTGAATTGGTGCGTTCCAATAACTGTAATATTTGAATGACCTTAAATAACCTCCTTTTACCCTGAAAGTTACCAGATATGACTTATTAAACTGTGACGCAAACCTATCATTTACCTCAATAAATCTTCAAACTACCGCCGCAATTATGTGATGCGCACTGACCAAGTTTTGTTTGCATCCACATAATTAACCTATTCAGACTACATCATCTGATATTTACAAAACTTTTAATATACGTTTGATTAATTACTTTTATTATTTTACTATCGTAAATAACTTTTAAATGTATTTTTTTAATTAAAGATGTGTTTGTTTTTGCTAAGGCTAAGGACATGCCCTCTAGTCGGGTCGTTGTAGCATAGTAAAGTATACACAGGATTAAAAATGGTGTATTGTTTACAAGTAAAAGTCGCACTTGGTTTGATAAATGATGACTAGGTCCTAACAAATGGATCTGGTTCACGAAACAGACGTGTATTAAGTTTATTATACGCTTGGGGGGTTCAAAGTTTCGATGAAAAAGTATACAAACAGGTAAAGCTCTGCGTGTGAGTCACTTTAATAAGTTTGCGGTTTTAATGTTTCTGCAAATTTACCAATTTGTTTTTGAAATGATCTCGTTATTTGAAAAGAAAATGATTATAAAGATATTTAAACTAAGATAATTTACTGAATACTTATCGCCTAAGTATATTTAAAAAAATTTCAACACTTGAGAGGAACTTTACCTCGTTTGTCTGATAAAAGCTAAACACAATACGATACAAGTAAAAAAAAATTCCTTAATGCTCAAATTTCAACCAAGCTATCTTTGAAATCAAACGCTCTTCATCCCCTTTAACTTTATTTAAGTTAATTTTAGTGTTAGGTGTCAAAAATATTTTTGAATACAAGCAGGAAAAGGAAGAATAACTTTAATTTCGTTGCATCGATAGGCAGGGATATTTAAATCAAATTATGTAAACTTATAAAATATTAAAGGGAAAATAATATGACGGCCAACACTTAAAATGTGTATATTGGTTTATTTTTAAATTATATTTACTCAAGATAAAACCTAAATAATATTTTGGCTAACATGTTTTGATCGAGGTTTTTGATGTAATGTAAACCCAGGACGTATGTAACTATTAGAGTAGTGTATCTTAATAAAGCATTTTTGTATTGAATATTATGAAATGATTCTAAAAACAGATTTTAAGATCGACTAAAAAAGTTATTAAATAAAAATATCGAGGTGTTAACTTTAATACCTACTTACGAAATAAAACATCAAGGTATTCAAACTAACTAGAATTAATAAAAGTGAGCCACAATCATGTCCACAAGCATACCAAAAACATTTCTCAACTTACCCACTGTGCCCGGGGCTACCTCTTACGTTTTAGTTGTTAAAGCGCTGCTGAACTTCAAAACAGATTATTTATTCAACTATTTGTATTTATGACTATCAGAAATACCTGGAGGTGTATGGGGTAACCACGCAATACATTACATACAACTCATTGCGTGGTTACACCGGGATACGCTTTTCTTTGCTTCTAACAGATTTTTTTTTACATTCCGACTCAGTTTTTAATAAATTTAAAAAAAATCTTGTTAAATATTTAAAATTCCAGTCATGTTTGTGTAAAGAGTCTACTTATTTTAAAATGTCAGACCTCTGTGTGTGCTAGATCGCATATTGCTCATGTTTCATGAGACATAAAAAAACTTCATTTATTGATACAAAAGCAAATAGTAACAATTTTGGATATTAGGGTGGCCAAACTGGCGAGCGAGCGCGTGACTATCAGATGGCTCTCGATAGTTGTTGATGAGGAGGCTCCGAATCTTAGCTCAGTGAACTGAGGGTATTTTTTTGACAAGGGATTTATTTTTTTTGTTTTCTAATCCTCTCTCCATGCTAATGGTGATTCTTATTTGTAAAGGCCTACTTTGATAATATTGAAGTATTTTAACATATCAGTTTTACATATTTTTACATATAGGTGTGGTTTAAGACCTTAACAATTAAATGAGGCCGTTAGTATCAAGTGTGCTAAATCTATCGATAATAATACAAATGTCAAAATGAGATGTTTTCCTACCACTCAATGAACCAATATACAATAATATTGCCTAGCGCCTGTAAACTAGACTGTACCGGGTAGAGCGCGCTCGCTCGCTCGGCCAACTCTCATTACAACCAATGTGTTCTATTTTACATTTTAATTCCTCCTAAGACGTGTATTTTTTTTAATGTACGAGTATAGTGAAGGTATATTTCCAGCATAAATTAAAATTTAAAAGCCACTTTTATCACTTTTTTTTTTCTAAAAATATGTTATTTGCCTTAAATCTTTTCAGGGAGATATATATTACTATCAATTATATGTAAGTTTTAGTGTGGTTATATTACTTAAAGGCGCTTTATTGTGTTATAAGGTGGCCTAGTTATAAAATAAAACCAACCTAGGTTTCGGGTACCCATACTTCTACTTAACTGAAGATAAGGGAAATTTAAGTTTAAATAAATCAATACTATTTTTTATGAACATTAAATACAAACGTGACTCCGATAAACGGTCCTTGATACAAAACTTTTATTTTTTCCCGCCCGACTTTTTGGAGCAACCAAATACCCTATTTTCCCCCTGAACTTTGTGGTCCCGCACAACCCAATAAAATACATATTAGTGACAAGCTAGCGATGGTTGTCTAGAATCATATTCAGAGTCAGAACTTTGATTGTCAGCTTGAAAACCCCTGCTGTACTCCAACAATATTAGAGCTACTTTCCTTGGTAAATGATTAGATTCTTTCAAACACTTTAAAACTATTATTGGAAGAATAAACATATAGTTCCATTAAACAAAATGGGGCTGGTCTTGACATACCCTCAACATGTACAACAATATTAGGCCTCGCCATCACGTGACTTCCTCGATAGCAAACAATAGTATACTTCTCTTATCAGTACTTTTGGAGAAATCACGTTACTAATATGGCCGGCCACGAGTCCTGGCAGTCGGACGTTCTTTCATCCTCGTTTGTCTTAATTTAACTACATTACATACACGAGTATTTCTAGGTTAGGCTAAGGTAAACCCCTTCCATCAGTGTGACCAACCTCACGTATACATTCCCGCGAGCTGCTATTTTACTTGTTGGCAATCAGGACACAACCAAAACTCCTAACACAAACTCACGGACACACCCACACACACACTCCAACACACCCACACACACACTCCAACACACCCACACACACACTCCAACACACCCACACTCCAACACACTCCAACACACCCACACACACTCAAACACACCCACACACACTCAAACACACCCACACACACTCAAACACACCCACACATACACTCCAACACACCCACACATACACTCCAACACACCCACACATACACTCCAACACACCCACACATACACTCAACACCCCACACACATGCACTTACACTCTCCCACACATGCACTCCAGCACACCCAAACTAAAAGACACCCTCAAACTCGCGCGTAAACAGATAATAAATATTACAATGTTGGCACCTTTTCAGCGAATCTTACCACAATGTATATTCATAACTAACTTGGTTTTTATCTGTTTGTAAGTTGTCCCTTCCCTTTGTGACTGCTTGCCCAAGCGTTAGGTAGCAAGTAGCAAAGTTATCCGGTAGGTGTGTGCTCAAAGGTTTGAGTGATGCCTCAGTTTAGATTCTCCCCATTCGGGATTTATCGATTACTTTCGAGCCATTGATCAGGAAACCGCTTGGATGATATTGTCCATCCACTGTTCTATCTTATATACATAGTGGACCTTAGTTTGGTCTCAGATAACATATTATGAGAAAAACTTTCTTCGGGCTTGATCATTAAAAAAACATACGGTAAATAGGCAATCCCTTTTATGATTTTGGTTGTAAGTATCCGTGTTGATTTGGGGCTCACTTGCTGCTCGCAATCTAAAACATAATGTAAAATTTTCTTGCAAAAACCCAAACAATGTATACATTATAATAAGGATGGTTCATTTAATTTTTAATTCCTTATCAATTTTTACTAAAATGATCATAATCAATCATAAAAATATATTGAGATAACTTTTGTTTCTTGAAGCATTTAATTTTGAGAGTGACTAAATCTCAAGTGCTTGACCACCTTTGAGATATTAATTAATAAAAGTATTTTAACACCGTTATATGAAACATTTAACCTGAAACTTTAAACTACTTACAATGCTTATTTTGGAAACGGTTGATTCAACGTTGAATATATATATATATATATATACACACAGATACAGTAATAGCACTATCATTTAAAGAAAGCTTTTCTATGAGAAATAGCTATATACATGTAAAAAAAAAGTTGCCAAATTATTTTTATGTAGAAGTAGAATTTTTAACTTGATGAGAGTTCAAGTATAAATNAACAAATCAACGAATATGATGACTGGATAATAAGAATTTGTATACATCATCCTAAAAGGCACACTAATTTTGAGAAAACTCTGTCATAAATTTTGGGGATGCAAGATATTTTTTCTCTGGCCTTCATATACGTTTAGAGTGGTCACTAGAATAGGGCCTAGTAGGAAAAATAATTTCAAACCATTGAACTAAATTATAATATTACGAGTAAGGTGTTTGGGAGAATCCTTGGTTTCATAATAGTAAAGAAGGAACAATGAATTCACCCTACAATAGGAATATTAGAGAAAAAACTCGAACTTTTTTACTTTTTGTGTTTCTCAGACTTAGGGACACTTAGGAAACCTCTGCCTCCACTTGCACAATGACAGGGTAATGAAATCAATAAAAAAATAATGTGGTAGGTAATACAATTCATGAGTTCGTATCTGGGTTAAATGCGTTATTAATCATTATTTTTAATATAATCCAATCACAATATCTAACTCTCTAAATATTTGTGCTATTTGTTACCAACATGCGCCTCATTAAACTGTTCCTCTTTGAGTTTCTATGACGTGATATCCGTACGAAGAGTACGAAGTAACCTTCAACTTGGATCACCACTCATCTGTTGTCGGCAAGTGTCGCTAAACCCGTGTGTCCGAGTGACTTTCCTTGTTCTGAATCTAGCTGCACTTGTTCCTACCGTGGGATTATACAAGACAAACAACCTTAACTTCGTCCAGTCTCTACCTTGTTACCATAAGCACTATCATTTATTTACCTTGGTTTGCTAACCAAATACTCCTTGAAAACTAAATTTACTAATACTGAAAAATTATTATTCCCATAGAGTAATATTATAGTACTCATTTGTTATAAGCTGAAGATATTTGAAAGAAAAATAAGGATACTTTTTATATGGTTTTTTTTAGTATTTCTGATACCGTTATATGTAAATATTTTTATATAAGTCTAAACTATATTTGGTGTGTATCCACCCTATCCACTGAGTAAAAAATAATAATAATTATAATAATGTGTGTATCATTTAAAAATATCGAGGACTTTACAAATGTACGTCATTAAACACCCTGAATAAAAACGCTTTGCACGCAAATAACAAATTGATTTTCCAAACCGTCTCTCACTAATCCCTAGCTACGCCCTGTTTCGTTTTTGTATCACTTATATAATCTAGGGAGAAAATCTCGCAAATAAAGGTTGTCTCCCGTAGTCGGGAGTCGTTTGGAGGGATCAACGAAGTCGTCTCGTTTAGACTCCTATAAAAGCTTGCGTCACACTCACTAGACACTTCGTAGGGCTATTCCGTTTATATTTGCTGGAAGTGACTTGCTCCCGAGAGAATATGCGAGTAACTCAGAGAGAGAGAGATAGAGAGAGACGTATTGAACGAGACGGAGAGAAAACCAACCAGACTGAGTGAGTTGTCTTATTTACTTTCTGACCCTGTCTCTCTCTAATGTATGGGGCTTGTTTCCAAAACATGTTGACTCTCACTAGAACACTATTTGTGTGTGTTTTGGTAGGGAGCTGTGTTAGCCTTTTCTGCCTCCCAGGAACATACTCTGGCACTGTAAATAATGAGGCAGGTTTGATGGGAAGTGGCGGTGCTAAGAGTCCCAAAGTTCTCAAGGACACGTGTTTACTAGACAAGTATCTTCTATTGATCAGGCGTGTTTTGATGAGGTTGATAAATACTGTCAAGTCTTAGCTGAGGTTCCTCCAACTCTGATGACCTAGTTTACTGTGACAGCCTTGTGCCGCTGCTAGCTCTTTTTGGTTTGGTTTGGTTTGTCATTGATGAATTTGAATTTAGGCCAGATGCATTCGGGAATTTTTTTGTTTCCTAAACTGCTCCATGCAATTAATAGTACATTTCCTCTGTTTCACCTACCCCACTTTTATGATCAATTGTTAAGAGCCTGATTGGATGATAGTAAGACTCGCTAAAAACTAGGATTTTAATTCATGTGGCTTATCAAGGGGTCGCGATGGCTTCTGGGAGAAAAATTGGGATCAAACCCTGGGAAAAGTTTAGAAATTCTTCTAGGCAGAGCTTGAGGAGGAAGTCATTCGTACTATATGGGTATTATTATTGTGGTCTTTGTCAACAATAGAAAATAATACACGCCCTATCTTCATAATCAAATGCTAGCTACCACACTTAAAGACAGATAATTTCTTTGTTGACCTTCCAAAAACTCCATTTTCTATTGATTTACACATCCTTTTTCCTAGTACAGGGCTTGTCATTTAAATTTCTCATATCAAGCTAGAGGTCCTTTTAACATGACATTTTGTGCAATGCTGGATTGAGACTGAACTAAACTGATTAGAAAAAATAGAAAATGATAAATCATTGATTAGGAATCACTTAGAAAAGATAATTATTTTTATTAAGCTATCAAAGTATATATTTTCCGTAAAAACTTTCACCTTCAAAGCAAATAGCTTTGTCTAAAAAAAAGTCATTTTTCATATAGCTAGAAATTTGTACCATAAAATTAGGATTAGATTAAACGACACCTTTTAGGCATCCATCGGTATTTACATTATTAAAAAAACTATGTCAATCAGATCTAAAAAAAGGTTTAACTGCCGTATAGTTAAACAAAATTCTTAATAAAGGGAGCTTAGCATTGAAATCACATTTTGTAGGCTTATAAATTCAACTACTCTATATAAAACAGTTTATCTTAATAATATGTCATTCTTTACAATAAGAAAACAACAATACAGGTATACACATCTGGTCTTGCCATGTTTCATAAAGTGGAGTTTGTAAAACAAAATTTTAAAATACACATGTTTAGTGTTGTAATTACTAATTATTGCATTTCTAACATATTGCTAAGTGTTCGATCTACAATTTCCCGTTGTAAACTGCACTTTCTGTTTTTCTTTTGCAGGTAAGCTGAAGGTTCTTGAACGCGAGATATTTTTAGCGTGACGTAAGTACAACGGGTATTTTACGTAAAATATCTTCTTGTTTAAAGGGTTTGAACGGATGTATTACTTACATAGCTATCTTTTCTGGCCACTTTTATTTATCTTGTAAATGATATTTTATTGTTTCAATCTCCTTGACAGAAGATTTAGAGAACTGTAGCCGATTATGTTTTGAATTTCAATGAAATACATATTTTTAATACTAAAACGTTCCATTCCTAACTTTATTATCTTATTATATTATTGGGAAAAATATGGGTTGGAGATGGACTGAACTTACCAGATTTAAACTTTAATTAAAACATCCCTCTTGTGATGTTATTTTTGGTTAAAAGAGTTATTTATAATAGAAATCTAATAATCAGTTGAGTAAATTCTTCAAATATATAATATCGTTTACTATTTTACTGTTTATTTGTTTTAAATTTCATTCAAAACTCCTAAAGTTTTGAATATTCATTATTTATTCATTTACAATTAAAATATATGTTATATTACCTTTATTTTACTATATTAAATCATTTTTCTTTATTTTATTCATAAACTGCCAACCCGCCATGTTTATTAATTTTGTTGGTAGGTGATTTTAACGCTATCTGCTCCAGAGAGTGGTTTATTTCGGAACTATTATGATACCAATGTATTTTATGTTCTTGGACGCTTATAAAATCTGGCTGTCTCTTGAAACAATAATTGACCCTAGCGGAAGATTATTCTTCTCGTTTTGTTTGGTGCCAAGTTTAAATTAATTCTAAAGATAACTTATGTTCATATGTAAAAATTATAATCATCTTTATAGTAATACTCCCAATA
>CABFWB010001309.1:6597-44369 GCA_902151455.1 Timema bartmani
TTTTAATACTGTCAAACCTTTAAGTTGCAAATTCTCACTAGAATTTTGAAAGATGTTTACTTTGATGGACTTATTTTGAACTATTATGTAACATTGAGTTTCCAGCGAGAATATAAACCTGTAACATGTCTTGCTTGTGTCTACATATATATATATAAATAAATATATACTGAAAGTATGATAGAATAGCAATTCATACACACCAGATAATTAGTTAACAAAGTTCACATTTAGTTTTTGAATCCTGGCATGCCCAGAAAATAATTGTGATGTGTTGTGTTTAAATATTTACTTTCTGACCTACAATATTTTTGTTGTGTGGGCCTTTACTTTCTTTCCTCCTTTCAAAATTTATTTAACTAAGCCAGTTAGCTCTATTTTTTTGTTTATGTCTCTATGTTATTAATTTCTCTGTAAATACTTTATATAATTCTTATGAGCATACATAATCCTCTACACATTTTATTAACCACATTTAATTTCATGTCTGAAAAAAAAACCTTTTTTTTTATGATAAGGTTTAATGTTATCGCTTGGAACCAAAAATATTTAATAATATACTTATTGTAGTTAGTACATTTTATGTATTATGTTGATTATATCTGTTTAAAATCATTTGTTCAGATAAAATTAACTTTGTGGTTATTCTTTTAGTAGTACTTGGAAAGTAACATTTCAAATAAATATGATTAAATCAATATGTTTTTTTATTTATTGCCCAAGTGTGGTTTAATTGCTGTTCCGATAAACATAAGTTATATTTTACTAGGCTACCTCATGAGTCAAAAACAAAATTATATATATATATATTTAGCAGTACTTACCTGAGTGATACTATAGTAGATATTGTTTAAACTAGGAGAGATAGCCAGTACTTACCTGAGTAGTACCACACATAATAAAACTAAGGTAGGCCTGTATCTTTCGTGACCCTGAAAGGTAGTAAGCTAACCTTGTATTATTGCACTATGGTATAGCTTATCAGATTGTGTCATACTGTAATACATCAAGGCAAGACTGCGATCTTTCAGGGTAAACACAATTTACATTTTAATGTTTGTTGAGTTTCTATTTAACTGAATAGTATACACGATAAGAAAACCAAATAATCCATTTTTAGAATTTTTTATCTGTTGGCAGTAAATTTAAAAAAAAGGACTCTATAGATTGAGAGTGGACTTTTCTATTTTACTGGTTATTTTTTCCGGGATCATAGTAAGCTATATACCACTATGCTGTCTCATAAGCAAGCAAAGCGGGGGGGGGAAGTAAACAGTAAATATACGTCAAACCTTCTTGTATGAGAACAAAGTGGGAGCATTTGTTATGAACAGTGGTAGGGAGGCATGTGTTCGTGTTTATTCGGGAACAGGGGCTCTGAAAACTCTTTCGAAGTGGGGGTAGAAGGGGGAGACCTCAACTAAAAGGGGTCCGGGGGTCCTTCCCATGTAAAATTCTAAACCTTGGATGACTCTTGAAACTTTTTGAAAGTGGTTTATTTTGTATGGGTATTACTTTTTTTTTTATGCATTTCTTTGTCATCAACTATAATATCAACATTGTAGAAATAGAAGATAAGAAAATGCAAACTTTACTTTCTTACAGGTAGAGCAAGTTGTGTGATCGTCAAAAAAATCTAACTCCGAGATTTTGATAAATGTCAACGTTTCACGATCCCCCGAATCGAAAAAAGTGGTTTTTGCAATACCATTTGTCTGTCTGTACCTCAGACTAGAGCTGAAACTATTTTACCGATTAGGCTAAAACTTTGTATCTGGGGTTTTTATAAGGTCGTCCTTAGGGATTTTGAAATTAGATATCTAACCCTAAAATTAGGGGTAGTTTCCTTAAGAGTGAAAAGAGAAAAAATTGATTATATCAAAACCGGCTCTTAACGATTTTGATTAAATTTAATTTCTAAGCTTTTATCAATATTTCAAACAAAATGGCTACCCTCAATTTTTCGCGGAAATGAATTCAAGGGTTCCGTACATATGCGTAAATTCTAAATTTTTATCATACTAACTCCGTAGCTCTTTAAGATATTAAATTACTTATCATGGCACATATATAGGTATATTTATATTCAAAATATTTTATTTGAAATATATTTCCCAATAGTTTTCAAACTATATGCAAATATATATTTTTTAACTTTTCGAACACTCAAGGTAAAGTATTGCGACTGTAAAAAAAAAACCGACAAGAAATTTTTATAGATGTTGACGTTTCATGACCCGCGGAACCCAAAAATTATGTTTTAGCAATGCCATCTGTCTGTGTGTCTGCCTAACCCTAAAATCAAGAGTAGTTTACTGAAGAGCGAAAAGAGAAAACTCAATTTTTTTCGAAACCAGCTCAAACGATTTTGATTAAAATTCGTATCTTGGAGTTGATTAAGATTATAAACAAAATGGCTATTTTCATTTTCCCATGATAATTACTTTAATAGTACTTTTACAGAAGCGGATAATATCCATATCTCCACAACTATTTGAGATACTAAATAACGGATAATACAAGAAACACTTCTGACCCTCTTAAGCTACCATTTTGTAACATGAATTATTTATTTATGTTTACATTACTTAAAATTGTCAAGCTGATGGTGGTTTTGAATATGCGTAGAAAATATTGGCGGGTGCTTAAGATATTCCCAGTCCCCCCACAATTATAGAAACATCAAGCCCCCCCTTTCTGGTCCTCCCTGTTCGTAAATCTTCGTACATAAAGCATTGCTCTCGACTCGGTTTCATTATTTTCTAGCATTCCAAGTTGTCAGACGTGTTGAATGTGTTAGAACTGTGAATGATATTCTTGCTTTATGTTTGGAACTAAGCTAACAGCACTATATGGTTTTGTGTGATAGGGCACTCACTAAAGAGTGCTTATTTCAATTTACTTTGTTTTTGTTTCTTAGATAACAAATATAAACGATTGATTTTGGTGTTCATTGCAACAATATACTTCATGTGAGAGAGACAATTTTGATACAAGGACTGCAAAAATATAAACTATTTCTTTAGATAGGCCCTATTCATTGCAACAATGCCTCTATGTAAGAGAGCCAATCTTGATACAAGAACTGAAAATAAGTAAATTATATATTCTAGTCTATTGAAACAATTCCTCCATGAAAGAGCAGCAATTTTAATACAAGGACTGATAAAATTTGGTCTATTTATTTTGGTGTTTATTGCAAAAATTCCTCCAACTAAGAGAGATAATCTTGATTAAAGGAATGCAAAAATTTAAATGATTTATTTTGGTGTTCATTGAAACAATTCCTCCATGTAAGAAAGGCAAATTTAGATACAAGGACTACAAAAATATAAATTATTTCTTTAGGTTTTCATTGCAACAATGCCTCTATGAAGAGAGGAAATTTTGATACAAGGACTGCAAAAATATAAAAATATTTATTTAGATTTTTTATTGCAACAATACCTCCATGAAGAAAGAAATTTTTATACAAGGTCTGCAAAGATTTAAACTATTTCTTTAGGAATTCATTGGAACAATACTTCTATGAAGAGAGACAATTTTGATACAAGGACTGCAAAAATGTTAAATATTTCTTTAGGAATTCATTGCAACAATACCTCCATGAGGAGAAGCAATTTTTATACAAGGAATGAAAAAATGTAAACTATTTCTTAAGTATTCATTGCAACAATACTTCCATGAAGAGAGTCAATATGATAAAAGTACTGCAAAAATGTAAACTATTTATTTAGGAATTCATGGCAACAATACCTCCATGAGGACAAGCAATTTTGATAAAAGGAATGAAAAAATTTAAACTATTTCTTTAGGAACTCATTGCAACAATACCTCCATGAAGAGAGGAAATTTTGATACAAGGACTGCAACAATGTAAACTATTTCTTTAGGAATTCATTGCAACAATACCTTCATGAGGAGAAGCAATTTTGATACAAGGAATGAAAAAATGTAAACTATTTCTTAAGTATCCATTGCAACAATACTTCCATGAAGAGAGTCAATATGATAAAAGTACATGCAAAAATGTAAACTATTTATTTAGGAATTCATGGCAACAATACCTCCATGAGGAGAAGCAATTTTGATACAAGGAATGAAAAAATGTAAACTATTTCTTTAGGAGTTCATTGCAACAATGCCTCCATGAATAGAGGAAATTTTGATACAAGAACTGCAAAAATGTAAACTATTTCTTTAGGAATTCATTGCAACAATACCTCCATGAAGAGAGGAAATTTTGATGCAAGGACTGCAACAATGTAAACTATTTATTTAGGAATTCATTGCAACAATACCTCCATGAAGAGAGGAAATTTTGATACAAGGACTGCAACAATGTAAACTATTTATTTTGGTGCTAACTACAATAAGAGAGACAATCTTGATTCAAGGACTACATAAATTTTAACTATTTATTTTGATGCTCATTGAAACCATGCCTCTATGTAGAAACGGACTGTAAAAATTTAAACAATTCATTACCCTGAATGCGGTGAAAATCCCCCAACCTAACAAGAAATACCAATGTAACAGTTTCTGCTCCTACTTTATGTTCCTATCCTGCTCTCAGTTCAGTTGAACGTTTTATAGCCCAGATTCACTGTCAGGTACGGAAGCAGTCAATTTAATTCCACTCGCAAAATGTTAGAGGTACACATTTTCCACGTAATGTTGGCTGGAATCTTGACAAGTTTTTAATAATATCTCATTCAGAAAAGGCAATAATTTTTCCTGCGGGATTTTAAACAAAAGCAATCTTTGTGAAATAATGTTCATATGAATTACACATTCATACCCGTTTAATAATATTTATAGTTGTTAGCTAACACAATATCTAAAATAAGAATTGTAGGAATTGTGAAATTTTGCTTTGTTTTATGTTATTTTTGGCAAACAAATAACACTTAATGGTAAAACGCTGAAGTTTGAAAATTTGTTTGAAAACATATAATTGTTTTAGTATTTTAATAAATTGTTGGGAAGTAAATCAAATGAATATATTCACTTTTCAATCTTGTTTTTTTTAGTATTGTCACAACAAATCCAAATAATCATCATTTATTTTACAAGGAAAATATATGGTTTTTATAGATAGATGTATTTAGCTTCACTTTCTACACCCAAAGTTATATCATCATCGTGGTTTTTGATGTAGTCTTAAGAGAAGGGACATTATTGTGTTGTTGTTTTTTAATCGCTGTCCAACATTATGAAAGGAAATCTTATTTGAATCCCATTACGAGTCATAGCGTGGCGCGATCGGGAGGCCGAGGTTTGAATCTCTGCTGAATGCACTGAAGTTCCCACCATATACCCAAGCTAATGTGGTTGTGGTGTTTATAACATACTTATCCCATCCTTATTTCTAGAATTAAGCCATATGTAAACATGATATTAAATGTGAAAGTTAAAAAAAAACTAAATGTCAGTAACCAGCTACACACGCCATCTTGTTTGAATCCCCTTACGGAGATTCCTTAATGCGTTTAAAGTCCTTGTATGAATACCACAATGTTCACTAAACATGTATATGTAATCAAGGAATATATTCATTTGGAAATCAATAAAAAAAGTATTTTAAAAATAATCGAAATAAAATGGTTTTACACTTGGGGGATGAATGCTTATAGTACTTAAATTTTAACAGATTAAAACACGTAAATGTGTTGTGGTCCTGCCTGGACCTGATGAGATATCGAAGAAGTTGTCCCGGTAGGCCTATCTGGTGTTGTCGTGAGATGAACTGGAGGCATCATCTACATGTGTACACTAACACGAATAATTAATTAATAATTTATATTAGAGGGGTCCCTTGAAACAAAATTATACGAGAAGGGTTTGCAAACGTCTTCTATTGTACCAAACAATTTGCGAAATGGGGTAAAAAAAACCGTGACTTAACACACTTTTGCAAAAGTATCACCCTAATAAAAAAAATTAAATTAGAAAAGACAGTAAAGAGAAAACACATATTTACAAAATTATCAAAATTAATATAAACGATATTAAAATAAAGAGTTAAATAAAAAACAATAACCATTTGGAATATGGTTAGTATTCTAACATATGTTTTACTACTCTAAGGGATGGTAGCACAAACATCATCATTCTTCATTCAATCTGTTGTCAGAACCTAAGCTAATTATTACTATTGTAAAAGCATAAATAATAGCTTTGGCTATTTAAATCTTAATATACAAGGAAAACCCATTTTCGCTTTATGAGTTAATTACATTATATTTGGAAGAAGGTACAGGAAAGTTGGATAGAAACAAATAAAAGGAATGAATACAATATGGCGTTTTACAATTAAAAGAAGAACATAGTTCACAATTCACATTACGGCTATTGTCATTGTAAAACCCATATTCTATTCATTCCTTTTATATGTGTTTGGCCACCTTTCTGTTGGCTATTGCAATGTAGGAGATAAGTGGTTAACTTGTGGTTAGTGATAGGGCTATTGCAATGTAGGAGATAGAGTGGTTAACTTGTGGTTAGTGTTTGGGCTATTGCAATATAGGATAACGAGTGTTTAACTTGTGGTTAGTGATAGGGCTATT
The DNA here is from genome assembly GCA_902151455.1 of Timema bartmani. Taxonomy (NCBI): domain Eukaryota; kingdom Metazoa; phylum Arthropoda; class Insecta; order Phasmatodea; family Timematidae; genus Timema; species Timema bartmani. Next base: position 13,167 of record CABFWB010001309.1, read on the forward strand.
GCAATGTAGGATAACGAGTGTTTAACTTGTGGTTAATGATAGGACTATTGCAATGTAGGAGATCGAGTGGTTAACTTGTGGTTGGTGACCTGTAGCAAAGTCATGTGTTTATTTAAACTATATTTCTCGTGAAGTTACAAAGTATCTCTATTTTGGGTTAAATATCACAGTGGGGTAAATCTGGGTGCTAATTTGCGAGGCAATACGGGGGGTGGGGGGGTTACTACCTCGTTTGACCCCGTGTGTAAATTGTTTGTAGATTTTTCTTTTTCTTATTATATGTTTTTAGGTTTTCTTTTTTCTTACTATCATTAAAATTTTACGAGTATACAAAATTATATTCATATATGTTTTTGAGTTGAATTTTTATTTATTTAATGATACATTTATTAATTTGCCTGTGAATTTAACTACAATCTTCAACATAATTTTTTTAAATATTAAATACTAAAATATCAAACCATAAAATTAGGAAATATTTTTGAAATGGTTCCAGTGTTTCATCAAATCCATAAATCCAACTGAAAGAAATCCTGTTCTACCGATATTTGATTGGCATTTGTAGCATTTTACATACTACATGAGTTCTAAAATCAGTTCTATAGTAAAATAATATCCTGAAACATTTCTAAAACATATATACATTTCCTAAATAATAATCTTAATTCGAAGAACTGTTTAACATAATGGTTTCAAAGTACTATAGATTCATAGACTCACCACGCTCACCAATTTAACCCTACAGGCACTCCCCCCAAACATGCCCGGAGCTGACCGCTGACCGCTGACCGACTTGTCTGCACCTCGCCTTCTAACTGACCCGCCGGCCCGAATGACGTCAACACCCCGGAAAGGCTATGTTCATAAATCCTTCTAGTATATTCCAGGTAGGATAAGAACATGGGTGTGTGTCTTAAAAGGCTGCAAAACTTAATAGAACAAGTAGTTTATATTAGCGAATAAAACAAAATCATGGGAAGGGCTATGCTTAAGTTGGATACATTTTTTCTTTGCAAACACTTAAGGTGCGAACTGCCTTGTGTGTGCCCTTACGAATAAATCTAGTAATTTATTCAGTGACTACAACAAGCTGGGAGCAAACCTTTGACCTCCATAGCTCAACCCATATCGGCTCTGGGAAGTCAGGAGACCGGGGTCAACTAATTTGAAATGTTGACTTTATCAATATCACCCATCAAAAAGGTGACCTGGTGGTCTAGGGGTAAGGTGTCAGACTTCTGTGTTGGAGGTCCGGGGTTCAATCCTCGGTCCCGGCACAGATTTATCTGATCGCCAAACCCTTCCTTCACCTCTGACAAGACGTGTATTAATCACAACTTGTGAATGTGTGGAATGTCAGGCCTCCACCGTGGTTCGGATCCCACGTTAAACCGTAGGTCCTCCATTTCATCTCACAATCACCCTACCATTACACATTAGTGTAAGTGCGTATAACCCGAACGGGTAGTAAGACGCGGTGATAATAATAATAATAATAATAATAATAATAACAATAATAATAATATCACCCATCCTAGACTAACTTAACCTTAAATTGGTAGACGAATGGAAGGCTTTCATTTTTTTTAGTTGGGTTAGCTTGTAGTTAATAATATATAAATGAACTATTGGGATAAAATAAGACCTGAGCTATAGTGTATTAAAATGTTTTAAGTTCCCCTCATTGTAACTCATAGGCTTATATGAGTGAAACTTGAGGCTACTTTGGAGTGAAGTGAGAGATGCGTCCTTCCTCATCCCTAGAGTTTTTTTTTATCTATATGCGTATAACCTGAACAGGTAGTAAGACGCGGTGATTCAAAAGAAATCACTTACTACTTGTTGGCCATATATAAATATAAATTCCCCAAATGTATCGTTAAACTAAATAATATATTATTATGTAAGGCCTATATTTGAAGGATAGATTCATAATCATAGTTTTATATTAAACTATATTCATTGTTAAATTCACCTATAATCATTGTCTCAAATTCATCTATAATTATTCATAGCCAGAGTCTCATATCCAACTATATTTATTTAAATATGTGTAATTTACTGACATTATTTACCTTACTAATCTTATAATCAAAGAACCTAGAACCTACTCTTAAGTGCCACTCTTGAACCCTCTTAACCGGGATACTAACTAACAATATTCGCTTGAACCAGAAATTTTTATCAAGGTGTAATTTATTTACTTAACAAATTTGACAACAGTGATATTGGAATTAATTAAATAGGTTGTTCATTTTAAAGTAATCATTTACAATTAAATTTAACTTTATAGCATGCGATGCCCGATAATAGTGGTGAGACTTAAGCATGGTGTGAGGTGAGATGTCTCCTAAGTGAAGAACCGACATAATTGTGGCAACAAAGTTTATAACCAACCCATCTCATTTAGACGTGTCATATGCTGTTTTTCCTCCACGTGCTGTACATGAATTTATTCTCAATCCTGAAGCATTACGGATATCTATTGAATACATCACGATGACTAGGGGATAAGGAAGAACGAAGAGACGACCCGATGTCGGAATTTCAACATCCGTCTTGCCTTACGAGCGACGAACAAATAAGTTGGGGTCTCAAAGTAAGTACTATATCTCTTGATGCACTTCACTCGCCATAAACTGAATTTCAAATAAGGGATCTATTTTCGAGTGGAAACTGAGTCTTGAAGTTATCGTATCATAATGTGTGTGGAACGGGCAAGACANAAAGGGAGTTTGGATGAAAAGTAAAAGAAAGGAAATGTAACAAACTTTACCATTTCCTTAATGGAAATATTTCCTTTCCAAACGTCATCTTTTTCAAATATCATAATACTTGACAAAATGTAGAATTGTCTTTTTGCTTTCCCAAAACAACTCTATTCGAGTCAGAAGTTGATCCAGAACTATCTCTAAGGAGTTTTAAGACAACTGCGTCTCATCTTTTCCAGCATGGATCTGTTAATGGTAGTCAACGTGTTTGTTACTGGTACTTTTACTCTGACTTGTACTGTGACTGTTGCTGGTAGTCCAACTGGTCTCTCTTGCTGATAGTCTAACTAACATGCAAAGCAAGAATTTTGTAGTTAGATACGAAATATGTAAGCATTATATATTATTATTATTATTATTATTATTATTATGTTGGCCTAAATGTTCATTTGGTCTATCCCTCAACTTACTCTAATCCAAGGTAATAGAATGATGGAAGTAACATATAATTACATTTATAAGCATCCATTTAGGATAAGAGTGTGGAAGATACCATGAAAAAATAATTCTCTAGAAAAAACTAGAGAACCTATTAATTAATAGAGTCAGGTTGGACTACCAGTGATAGTTCTGAGAACTGATTGACAAACCCAATGGAAGAGACCAATGGGAAGAAATAGATGCAGGTGGGAGGATAGCATTAGAATGGACCTGAAAGAGATAGGGTGTAATGAGGTGGACTGGATAGAACTAACTTAAGATATGGATAGAGTGTAATGAGGTGGACTGGATAGAACTAGCTCAAGATATGGATAGAGTGTAATGAGGTGGACTGGATAGAACTCGCTCAAGATATGGATAGAGTGTAATGAGGTGGACTGGATAGAACTAGCTCAAGATATGGATGGGGTGTAGTGAGGTGGACTGGATAGAACTAACTCGAGATATGGATGGGGTGTAATGGGATGGACTGGATAGAACTGGCTCAAGATATGGATAGGTTGTAGTGAGTTGAACTGGATAGAACTAGCTCAAGATGGGGACCATGCGACCATCAGAGCAGGTAAGTCGATAATTAAATAGGTTTATTATCACATCATATTAATTGGCATACATTTTAATCCAAACATGACCGGCTTCTATATATAATGGTCAGCGGCCCTGGCTACTGATCTAAAAGTACCGGGTTTGATTCCCTGCGATATCAAAGGTATTTTTTTTACGAAAGGGAATTATTCCTATTTTCATATTAGTCTGGTTATCTAAGCTCAAGTTAGGTTCAAGATCTCCACCAGCTCCACACCTTCATAAACACAATGATTACACCATTACAACCTCTAAGATATACTCTGGGCAACGTTCTGTCCCCACAGAGATGCTAAAAGTCTAAATACAGGGGCGACCGAACTACGGTAGATACTGCATCTCTCACGGTCAAATATACCACACTTTATAAGATATGATTTGTTTGTATAAACTATTGTGTAAGGATCATAACTATAATTATTTACAAATTCAAGTAGAACAACGCCTGTCTCATAGCATGAAACATATGTTAATGATTAATTAGCAAATTTAAGTTAATTACCATTTCATGCTACCAAGCGGAAAGTTTGACGAATTACTAGTTATGTTTTGAAATGTCGACAGGACCTTAAGAAATAATACGTCGTAAACAATACAGATAAATATATTAAATTTATAATTGGGGAAAATTTAGTATTCATTAGATAGAGTGTGGCTGTTTAGACCAACATTTACCATTTTTCTCAAATTTAAAGATATTTTAAATGCTATAAAAATATACGTGGAAGTTTGTAAAAAATAATTGTTTTTTCATCGTAATATCAATTAACTAATAAGGATAGGGATTATTGCAAGCCATGTACCACCTAATTTATTGAAAATAAATTATATTTTTATTTAAGCTATGGTGTTTTTAACTGAGCCTTTAGTGGCTACATTGATTTGACAGTTATTTGTTGAGTTTTAGACTGGTTTTGATATCTTGTAATATTCAGTTATAATATCCTGATTCAAGGTATTAACAGATTACCAAAGTGTGTTCTTGTTTTATTGATTTCCTTTACGATTTCAAGTAAAATTTGTATCAGAAAATTATAACTTTTACTAAATTATCAAGTTTCTTATTTATCTTGGATTTAAAAAATTGACAAATTTTGTCTTATAAATTTTTAATAAAAAATTATACGGGCTACTACTTAATTTCAAAAATGTCCATGGTAAATATTTAAACTTATTGTATTGCCTTAGTAAGGGCACAGTATAGAAAATCAATATATAATTCTATAAGCCCATTTCTGGCCATTTAATTTAAGAGAAAACGGCCTTAAATGCAACAAATAGATAGAAATCTGGGAGAGGTGTCATTTAAATGTTATCACTGTGATGTGAAAGGGAAATATATTCGTTATGCTTGAAATTAAACACCAGAAGCTAAACATTTACAGAAGTTAGCTTTCGATGAGTAAACTTTTAACTAGAAAGTCGAGTGAGGCCTCACTCTGTAAAACTTACCCCAATAACACATTTTGAACACATTATAGCGCGATAATCTGCAGCCATCTTTTCAACGATCAACTAGCAATTTACATTGTTTAAAATTATCGTAGAGCCCGCCTCGATGGCCGCGTGGTCTAACGCGCTACTCTCGTAGTAGACTGAAATGTCAATGACAGGGAGATTGAGGTTCAAACAATTTTGTTGGGTGTATTAAGGGTGGTTTTTCTAAAATGGTTTTCCACCCTCTCCCTCTTCACGAAAATGTGGGTACACTTCGTATAATATAAACCACCCAATCCCTAAAAACATTATCATAATTAGTACAAAAGCATATAACCCGAACGGGTAATAACACGCGGTGCTAAAACAGACAAAGGTGACCTGGTGGTCTAGAGGTAAGGTGTTAGACTTCTGTGTTAGGGGTCCGGGGTTCAATCCTCGCTCCCGGCACAGATTTATCCGATTGCCAAACCCTTCCTTCACCTCTGACAAGACGTGTATTAATCACAACTTGTGAATGATGTGGAGTGCCAGGCCTCCACCGTGGTTTGGATCCCACGTTAAACTGCAGGTCCTCCATTTTCATCTCACAATCACCCTACCATTACACATTAGCGTGTGCGTATAACCTGAATGGGTAGTAAGAAGTGGTGGGAAAAATAATAATAAAACAAACAAAAAATACCGCCGTAGAAAGGATCTGAACCCGGGATATTTGGTGACCACATGCATTACTTTGATACAGAGCGTGATAGCGGTATCATTTGAAATGCCCTCAACCTTTGTCGTAATCAATTCTAATGATGGTTTTAGCTACCTAATCTACTGTCGACAGTAATATAATCCTGCCCATACATTCTCAAACAACTCCATATGGTCAGTAAAGGAATTTTGTGGATTTCAAACAAAGACAACTTAAAAAAAACGTTAAATTAATTTACATTTCATTTATGTAAGTTAATTTATAGTATTGTTGCGAACGTTTCATCTTGAAAACGGACACAAACGGCAGTGAAACTTCCAAACAGAGTTTCAATAATTAGATTGTAGTCTAAATAGAGGCACAGTTTCCCCAACCTAGTTTTCAAACACAATGAATTGTTTTTTTCTCTGTTTGTAGTGTAATTGTTTCCCCGGCGCTGGTAAAACCCACGCACTCGCGCCTGGAATGGTTTCTCATCGAGATAATGGTTCAGAGTGTGTAGTGTAGTAAGCTCCGCGGCCACCAGATGTCTATACTAGTTCCTCATAGAGGGATGTTAAACCACACATGTAGGGAAGAGGAGAATTATGTTGGTTGATAAACGACTCTCACAAAACTGATAGTCTAATAGTAGAACACTGCTGACTTGTTGTCAGAGCACGAATAGTATATTAAAAGAACAGTGTATACTTGTAAGAACACGAATAGTATGTTAATAGAATAGTGTATACTTGTAAGAACACAAATAGTATATTAATAAAACAGTATATACTTGTAAGAACACAAATAGTATATTAAAAAACATATGCTTGTAAGAACACGAATAGTATATTAAAAGAACATTATATACTTGTCAGAACACGAATAGTATATTAAAAGAACATTATATACTTGTAAGAACACGAATAGTATATTAAAAGAACAGTGTATACTTGTAAGAACACAAATAGTATATTAATAAAACAGTATATACTTGTAAGAACACACATAGTATATTAAAAAAACATTATATGCTTGTAAGAACACGAATAGTATATTAAAAGAACGTTATATACTTGTCAGAACACGAATAGTATATTAAAAGAACATTATATAATTGTAAGAACACGAATAGTATATTAAAAGAACATTATATACTTGTAAAAACACGAATAGTATATTAATAGAACATTATATACTTGGTAGTAGAACATAGTTTTCGTATTGAAATGAACATAATGAAATATTTCTACACATTTATTTGGCTGTGAGCAGAACACAAATTAATTGTGTATATATCACTCTAGATTGTAATTGGAACACAAATAACCTATTAGTGGAACCCAAGCTATTTGTAGATAGAACATGGCTGACCTCTTGGTAGGACAAAATTGGTAAGGGAATAGAACACAAGTTATCTGAGAGTTTATAAATTTATAATCATCACTACATATAACATCTACATTAACCATTCAAGATATCTGTAGCTGTATTAAATTATTCATCTTTCAAATTATTGTATAACCTGTAATCTACTAATATTGTTACCCATTGAGGTGCAATTTGTTTGTTGAAATTCTGAATTCTGAACAAAAGGAGATTATTTAAATTAAACATTTATAAAAGAAACTGGGGATAAACCATACGAATTTCCTCTTTATCTGGACCTGAGATTTCTCAAATTAGGTTTATATTATACCTAGGCGTGATTTCGCTGTTGACCTAATATCGATGTTAACGAAATGTTGATGACCGAGACGATATCAGAGCTCAGTTTGGTAACGATTTCCTTGACCAGACTAAACAGTAAGGTTACGATCAAAGAACCGAGAATTTGTGTGCCAATTTCAAAACAGCATCACTTCTTATGTTAGATTTAAACGAGTATAACTTCTTAATCAATGGATTTTAAGTTATACATTACGTACATTCAAATTGACAGTAATTACTATCTATAAACACATGACAGTAAGTATGTAATTAAAAATGGTTTAGTTATGGAAAAAAGAAAGTGAGTGTAATTATATGACCTAGCCCTATTCACCCTAACATACCTACTTTATGTTTCCTGTAGGTTATTTTTGGGAAGATATGTTTAGCTTGATATGTTGTGAAAATATTAAGACTAGTCAAAATAAGCACCGATTTAATTAAGATAACATATTAAATAGTTCTTTCTACGTCGATATACAGTACATGTAGGTTTAGATAAATTAACCTACCAGCTGTTAGATTTACTCTACCCAAACTACAATTTTTGTTTATGAAAAACAACTCAAAGCAGTTTTCGCGCTCTGCCTTGGTCAGAACGACTCGGTCGAAAACACTCGATACCAATACTTGACCAGGTCAGTCGTGAAAACTCGCCTCATGATAATTTTAGCTCGCAATAGAACTGCTACAGTTAAAACACATTTTAGAAACAGATCTCACTTCAATCCATGGATTTTAAACTGTATCGTAATAAGTATGGACACAGACTGTGGTGTTATCGACATGGCGTATGGTAATATTTAGACACAGGTGTTACCAAAAACCAAACATAAAACATATTTGCAAAATAATTTACATACTGAATGAATTACTTGCATTTGTAACCAAAAAACCACCTCGGGAGCGTAGTTGGCTAACGCGCTAGTCGAGTTGAGCTAGACTTCCGAGGACGGGAAGGATCGAAGTTCGAATCTCGGTCAGGTGAACCGGGGGGTAGGTTTTCCCTAAACAGTTTCCCACTCTCCCTCAAAGCAAATGTGAGTTCACTTCCTCTAAATTAAACCTTCCCAATTCCTAACCGATTAGCGTAATTAATACTTAAGCGTGTAAATCCGAACGGTTAGTAAGACGCGGTGCTAAATTTTAAAAACATATTTGTAAGCTAATACATTTTTTTTGCTAATAAATACGTTTGGCACAAAACGATCTCTGAATAACTCAATGGTAAAGGATTGGTGCACTAAGTCAAAGATGCCGGGTTCAATTCTAGTGTCCAGTTGTCATTTTTTTCCATTTATTTGATTCAAATCCATTTTTGACAGAAATATTATTCATTAAAATATAAATCAAGTAAAAATAAGTACATAAATATCCTGCTATTATGGTTTTTAAAATACAGTAGTTTAAAAGTGCAATCACATTAATAAATATAGAATCAATCGACTGTACAATTAATTATAATCAAAAGTGCAATAAGCTATTTACGTTGCATGATTAGTTAAATTCGGAGTGGAGGTTGGTAAAGAGTTCATTATTCCCACTCATCAGCGTATTGGGCCTACAGTCTATTTCAATTTCAATTTAAAGCACTAATCACGCGTTGAATACAACCCCGTGAGATGGTTTCAAATGCAACGTGCGTTACAGAACTGTTGAGAGAGTAGCCGGTTGCTAGGGTGCCATGCGCAGTAATTAGTTTTTTTTGTATAAATAACTCGCTTTGCTCGTTGGGGGCTCCACCCTCAAACCCCCAGTGAGTTTTCTTTGCATGTGGATGTAAAAATAATGTAATTCCAGCGTTGTTTTGGACGTAACAACTTAAAGTTACCGGTATTGTTTTGTATATACCTCACCGACTTTAAATTTGCTCCACCATTTTGAATTTTTTTTCGGGGATTCAAATTTTTAACTTTTTGGAATTTTCCCGTCGGTTACAGGCTAGAAGCTATAAGTTGGCCAAATTTCAGCTGGGAGTATGTATTACTGATCTGGTTGGTTGCTATCCTCTGAACATGTGGCTTGTCAGCTGAGAGTATGTATTACTGATCTGGTTGGTTGCTATCCTCTGAACATGTGGCTTGTCAGCTGAGAGTATGTATTACTGATCTGGTTGGTTGCTATCCTCTGAACATGTGGCTTGTCAGCTGAGAGTATGTATTACTGATCTGGTTGGTTGCTATCCTCTGAACATGTGGCTTGTCAGCTGAGAGTATGTATTACTGATCTGGTTGGTTGCTATCCTCTGAACATGTGGCTTGTCAGCTGAGAGTATGTATTACTGATCTGGTTGGTTGCTATCCTCTGAACATGTGGCTTGTCAGCTGAGAGTATGTATTACTGATCTGGTTGGTTGCTATCCTCTGAACATGTGGCTTGTCAGCTGAGAGTATGTATTACTGATCTGGTTGGTTGCTATCCTCTGAACATGTGGCTTGTCAGCTGAGAGTATGTATTACTGATCTGGTTGGTTGCTATCCTCTGAACATGTGGCTTGTCAGCTGAGAGTATGTATTACTGATCTGGTTGGTTGCTATCCTCTGAACATGTGGCTTGTCAGCTGAGAGTATGTATTACTGATCTGGTTGGTTGCTATCCTCTGAACATGTGGCTTGTCAGCTGAGAGTATGTATTACTGATCTGGTTGGTTGCTATCCTCTGAACATGTGGCTTGTCAGCTGAGAGTATGTATTACTGATCTGGTTGGTTGTTATCCTCTGAACATGTGGCTTGTCAGCTGGGAGTATGTATTACTGATCTGGTTGGTTGCTATCCTCTGAACATGTAGCTTGTCAGCTGGGAGTATGTATTACTGATCTGGTTGGTTGTTATCCTCTGAACACGTGGAAGAGGAATATATAATATTTATATATAATCTATATTATACATGAATATAATATTGGAATATTGTATATATATATTTGTTAAAATATATAATGAATAAACACCATTTATATATTATATATGTAAATATATAATTATTTATTTTATAAATATATAATTATATATATATAGTAATATTCCTGCCCTAGATTGGGATGTTTATTTAAAACTAACAAAAGAGTGTTGTAACTATGTGACTGAAAGAACTGGTCTATCTTACTTGTTGTGGTGAGTTAGTAAACATTAGGAATAAATGCTGACAGTTCATAACAACTTGTCCCCGTTATGCTCGGTAACTGGGCCGAATTAAACTATAAAAGGTTTTTATTTAGGAATATCGTGGCTGATAAGATCTACTCTGCCCTTCATTGGGACCACACGGATTAGAACATCGGGTCGTCGGGTACTTTGTGCTAGAGGGAAACCGTCGTGCCCAGGGTACCGGGTTTGAATCTGTGAGGGGGCGGGGCACGAGTGGTGTCAGTCAAGTATTCCTCGCTAAGCCAGTTCTCTGACGAGCTCCTATGTCAAATTCTTTCTTTTTATAACATCTTTTTAACATAACATATTTGTATTCATTCTTAGTGCTACTAAAAAAACCCAAAGACCAAAGGCATCTGTATAATTTCGAACCCAACCATCTTTTTTTTTCCACCGTCCCTACCCCTCCCAGTAAGTTCTCCTAACAGATTAGGCCCACGGAAAGGGGGACGGAGACATAAATATTGTTTCTTGTTTTCATAAAGTGTTATGTCTTCTTGTGTCCGGTTACTGCATAGGTTTCAACAAAGTCCATGTTACAAGATGTGTGATAGGTGCTCAGTATTGCATGCAATTTGTTTGTGTGATTGTTTGCTGTGATCAAATTAATCCATACGAGGATCAACTTGACGTGTGTGGAGCATACATTAATTGTGAGGTATTGTGTGGGTTGTCTATAGCCGGGACATTATATAATAGAGGAGAGCTCAACCACCCGGAACCACGGGAGGTTCTCTGGAACAGAGTAACACCACAATCGATGGAATACATTACAATAGTTTCAAGAGGTTTTGGGTCAATGGAATACAATGCAATACAATAGTTTTAAGAAGTGTTGGTGCAGTGACAACAAACACATCATTGAGGAAAACAACGCCGTGAGATAGATTGAGTAGGCAAATTGTCTTACTGCTATGTATACACAGTTACATAGCTACCAAGGCGGCCGCCACGGTCGGCGAGAAAGTATCCATCGCTGTCAGGCAACACGGCTTAAAATACAATGGTCTCTTGTCATTTTCAGGAACTACTTTTCTAATCTTTTTAAGCTAATATTATCTTTTGCCCTTCATCTACAGCCATTCTTTGCCATGTCAATAGGCAAGGTAAATAGGAAAGCTCGCTGTTAGTTCTTAAATATCCTAAAATGATATGTTGTGAACCTACCAAAGAAATTACTACAGCTATTGTTTTAAACAAATGTTGTACAGGTATTGTTTTAAACAAATGTTGTACAGTCTCTTTATATTCAGCTAAGGGGCCCGGGCTTAATTCCCGGCTTGGTCGAGAAATGTATAATTCGTAAAATGTGGGTTTACCCTTTCACAGTGAAGAATTAACGGCTGGGGGCTGGATGTTGTGTCTGTCCTAGTCTTAAGTTAGATTATGAGGCATGTGAAGCTACGACAGGCCTAGCAAGTCGGTAGTGGAGAATATATGGCTTGAGTAAAAAACTGACCCGGGCCACAAACTGGAAACAGTATTGGATGTAAAAAAAACTTTGGCGAAAGTGTACTTGGCGAGAATAGAACTTGAACTTGAACTAGTCTGAAGCTTAGTGTGAGGGGTGATACCTACTCTTCCATCATTATTGTTTTTTAAAACACAATATTTTGTAAAAGACTTTAAGAATATAGGGAATAATATGTTAATAATTTTAAAAAATTGTAGATAATTTTCACACTAGACTGTTCTAAATGCTATACACATTTACGTGGAAGGATCATTTAGAACAGTCTAGTGTGAAAATTATCTACACTGTATCATTCTATCAGGTTTCAAACTCGTCAAAGTTCCGCCCGTCAGTGAAACGCCGGTTAAACCCCCTCACTCTTGAAATGGATCAACCCACATCTTCCATACTAAAGTACAAACCTGTAAGATCAGAATACTGTTGTTTTTTAATTAATACTCTACATTGAAACACTCTAGTCACCCACTTCATTGCAAACAGGAGACACGGCAGAGAGAGCCATCTGTCACCGGGCCGGGGGATAGATTGTGTGTCCCCTAAACACTTCAAAGTGAGGTTGTGCATGACCAGAGGCCGGATGTGGAACTATCTTTGATAGCGCGGCTCGGCTCTTTCAACTTACGATAGTTCCATCCTATATGTACTTTAGCCACATTATGTGTCCCCGTTACATGTCTTCACTTCAAAATCTACACAGGCAAAGCTGTACCAAGGTGGAACTCAAAATATATTTTATCTCCATTCAATACTGAGGCTGGTTGCTTATAAAACTCATAGCTTCTACAGTCCTAATTATATTTAGAAACTATTAAAATACTCAAATAGGGATTCAATATCTAAAAAAAAATCATCTCCTGTTGGGGGACTTCCGCACAAGCCACAAAAGACTCCTTCCACCCTCCCCTCCACCTTCCCAGTTCACCAAAACACAATATTTTCCGCCCCAACATTTAAACTTATTTTTATAAACCATTTACTTTTTATCCAAATATTTACTTTGCATTTCACTACAATACAAATGATTTCTTCGTTTTTTATTTTGGATAGTACCCACCCCAGGGGTCACACGGACTAAATGTCAAGCTCATTTTAGTTGAGTTTGTCAGACACGAAGAGATCGGAGTTTGGGTCCCAGCTGAATATAATCAGGGTATTTTTCCCCGAATGATTTCTCACTCTACTTCCATGCTAAATGTAGGTATATTTTCTCAAAAGTTATATCTTCCTTCACTAGCGTTATTAAATGCGTCAAGTTCGGATGGGTTGTAAGACGTGAAAAAGAATATCTATGGTTTGTAAGTAACAGAGGTTCACGGTTCGAATACCTGATTGGTAAACAAAGAATGTTATTTCCTTAATGTCTTTCAACTTTTCCTCTACGTAAATGTGGATACTTTTCTCATCCCTACCCTATTAGTGGAACACGAAAGTAGCCCAATAAACCCCAATAAACGTGGTATAGCTCAATTGAACCCCAATAAACGTGATATAGCTCAATTGAACCCCAATAAACGTGGTATGGATCAATTTAAACACAATACATTTGATATAACTCAATTGAACCTCAATAAACCAATTGAGACAGAATAAACGTGACTTAACACAGTTGAAACCCAATAAACGTGATTTAACTCAATTTGAACCCCAATAAACGTGATATCAGTCAATTTAAACCTAATAAATGTGATATAACTCAATTGAACCTCAATAAACGTGATATAACTCAATTCACTCAATTCACCCCTACTAAACGTGATCTAATTCAATTGACTCCAATAAACTTTATTGAACTCAAATGAACTCTTATCAATCCGATTTAACTCAAATGAATACCACTAAACTTGGGATAGTACAGTTCAATGCAATTTTTGAATTCTATTGAAAGACAATAGAATATATTGTATTGCGTTTTGTTGATCACCAATCACTTTGATTAAACTTATTTGAAAGAACTTGATTTAACCCAATAGAACGTTAATAGGTTGGATTGAACTAAATAAAACGTCAATAGACTGGATTGAACTCAAATGGATTCCAATAGACTGGATTGAACCCAATAGTACATCAACCTACTGGATTGAATTCAAATAAATATCAATAGACTAGAATGAGCTCAATAGAACGTCAATAGACTGAATTGAAACCAATAGAAAGTCGAAACACTATGTTGAACTCATATGGATAACAATAGACTATCATGAACTCAAAGTAAGGCAATAGACTCAAGTGAGCTCGTTAGAATGTCAATAGACTGGATTGAGCTAAATAGTAAGACATTGACTGGATTGAATTCAATAGTAGATCATATACTGGTTTGAACTCTATAGTAGATCATATACTGGATTGAACTCAATAGTAGATCATATACTGGTTTGAACTCTATAGTAGATCATATACTGGATTGAACTCAATAGTAGATCATATACTGGATTGAGCTAAATAGTAAAACATTGACTGGATTGAACTCAATAGTATAGCATAGACTGGATTGAACTCAATAGTAGATCATATACTGGTTTGAACTCAATAGTAGATCATATACTGGATTGAACTCAATAGTAGATCATAGGCTGGATTGAGCTCAAATTGAGGCCAGTAAACCTGACGAAAGTAAACTTATCATGTAATCACAGTCCGCCCCGGTGGGAATGACGAGCTTGTTTTGTCGTGTTTGACAGAGTGAGGTAATTTGGAGTTTGAATCTTAGAAGAAAGTCTAAGGATAATTATCTCTAACTGGCTCAGCCTTCACGCTTTGCGCAAATGGGAATACACTTATTATAAATCCTACCTTCCTAACTTCACCCCATTAAATAAATAAAGTGAAGATAAGCTGGGCTGGCAGTAAGACACTGTGCAATAAAACCTCATAAGTAAGGTTAATCTTATGAGTGACTTATGAACTTTACTGAATACTTCTGTCGCTTGCCATAAGGATATCAGGAACATAGTTACTACTTTACATTGTTGTCACTGATCCATCAAGAACACAGTTACTACTTTACATTGTTGTCACTGATCCATCAAGAAACACAGTTACTATTTTACATTGTTGTCATTGATCCATCAAGAACACAGTTACTACTGTACATTGTTGTCGCTGATCCATTAAGAACACAGTTCTTACCATACAATGCTGCTACTGTACCAGTAACCGATTGTTGTTTCCCAACAATAAGTACCGCTTTCACCCAACATTTCGACTAAGGCCTTTTTATTTTGTTTCTTGAGCCGTACTCAGATAATTTGTGTGTTCGTGTGAGGGACGTTATTCCATGTTGGGATACACGGGGCAGAGTCTCGCAACTGGAGGTGACAACGAGTATTTTATAGCATTATTTTTTATAACTAACGGTTGTTTATTTGTTATGAATGTTTTAACACTTTATTGGGGAAGATTAAGAAACCACTATAACAATCAATCTCGTTACGTCTCCGGAAAGGAATGAGTGTGAAACGTACAATACAACTTCACGAGACGAAATCAAGGCACAAAATTGAAACCAATAGAACCAAATAAAAAAAATATTTAATATTCAGCATAAATATACATAACAATTTACTGTAAGTATAATGAAACGACAGTAAAAAAAATTAAAAAACGGCACCGGATTTATTTTTTCCAATTTTTAAAAGGGAAAATAAATTTTCCTTACAGATATCGCTTAAAACTTAATACATTTAATAGTTGAAATTTGCTGTCTTTCCAAGTGAAAAAATATAATAAAAATATTAGTTAATCTATATAATTATTTACTGTTAGATATGAGTAGGCCTACATATGAACATTATTATTATTACTATTTAGCACCGCGTCTTACTAACCGTTCGGGTTATACGCTTAAGTACTAATTACGCTAATGGTTTAGGAATTGGGAAGGTTTGATTTAGAGGAAGTGAACCCGCATTTGCGGGGATGGAGAGTGGAGAACCATTTAGGAAGCCCCCCCAGTTCACCTGACCGAGATTCGAACCTCGATCTCCCCGTCCTCAGCAGTCGAGCTCAACATGACTAGCGCGTTAGCCAACTACGCCACCGAGGCTGGTCATATGAACATCTTGGCTAAAATCATAAATAGCTATAATCACATATGTGTCGTGTCTAAAGGGGTAATCGGGTTCAATGTCGATTTGTCTCCACAATATCACAGCATGTTTACAAGAAATAATCCAAGGGACTATTTAAAAGTAATTGTAGTTCAGTGTAGCTAGCTAATTCCTCCCTCCAATGTTTGTGTTGACACGACGGAAGTATTTGACGGTGGCTAGCTAATTCCCTCCAGTCAACAGAGCTAACAAAGAGAGGTGTGTCGGCAGGTCGCCGTTGCAATCAATACCCCGCTGTCACCTGGATCTTGTAACGCAATCTGTTCCCTCTCCTCCCACCGGCGAGATTCATCTGGTATTGAGAGGATTGTGACGTGTGGGGGGAGGCAGACATCACCTCTAGTCTATATCTTCCCACAATCCTTCATCTGCTGGGACGAGACTTTGAAACGTATGATGGCCGGGACTATACACCAAAGCTTTGTATTCAATCTTTTGATACTATTTTTAAATTAAATGTACCGTAACTCACATCTGGGAATACAATAATGGGCTAAGGCGCCATCCTAGTCTTGTTCAGTTTGCCGGTGACAATGAGGTTGGAATTATAATCAAGGACGAGTTTACAGAGGGTCGTTTTTCATAAATGTGTTTGTACTTCTTATCCACTCAAAGCCGGGTATATTTCCACAAAATTATTCCTTTCGCAATGCTACCCCAATGTTGTGAATATGTGAGTAGCCTGGACGGGTAGTAAGACGTGACAATACATACACACAAAAGGTACTGCTTTTCATGTTTACCATTTCTCTAAATATCTGATTTGAAAAGTTACGCTTATCCCTCCACTCCCTTTTATTTTTATTATTATTATTATTATTATTATTATTATTATTATTGACACCGCCTCTTACTACCCGTTCGGGTTATACACACTTACACTAATGTGTAATGGTAGGGTGATTGTGAGATGAAATGGAGGACCTACAGTTTAACGTGGGATCCGAACCACGGTGGGGGCTTGGCATTCCTCACATTCGCAAGTTGTGATTAATACACATCTTGTCAGAGGTGAAGGAAGGGTTTGGCAATCAGATAAATCTGTGCCGGGATCGAGGACTGAACCCCGGACCCTCAGCACAGAAGTCTGACACCTTACCCCTAGACCGCCAGGTCACCCTCTTATTTCTATCAAGTATGTAGGTTGTGTTATGTTCATGTGATAACGTTTCAAGTTTACTGTCTTTAAAAGTATGTATTATGCAATATATTAATACATATTAAATGTAATAAAGATGGAGGGCATAGCTAAAAATGGAACTACAATATTTCTGTTCATATTACACAGCGGTTTACACACATTTTGGTGTAAGGGGCAGTTCTAAAACTAAACATATTTGACGGGTATGAGCAATGAAAATAATTTTATACTCGAAACAAGACCCAATCAGCCCAAAATTTAAATATCACTTTAGAGATAAAACCACACATTTTCACATTTGCAGTTTGGATCTTCTTTCTTTGTTACTCAAACAAGCAAAGGTTGAATGAGATACGAAATTTAATCTTTGAGCAAAACAATTATTGATTTCGGTTAGAAAGGAACGGTTGGGTTTTAATTAGTGACATACTTTGGCAGAAAGAATGATTCACACATTTGATAGAATAATATGTTATTATCAATCCTGTAACAATATTAACTATCGCCTCTCATTCTAAAATCTCAGTATAAAACCTGGAACCTTTTAATGTACACTTAGTAAAACCTCATGGGGTTCATTTCAGGCATACTTAAAAAAAAATCGAGTAAGGTGAGTTTAATATCGTAGCTATAAATTGATGTCACTAAACTACCCTTAAATTAATTTACTTTAGATAAATAAATATATATTATTATTGATATTTAAAATAGTTTACCAATACCAATTTTGAGCCAAATCGCTAAGGCCATTTTTTTTTACTCTAAACGAATCTTTAACGAATTATCATCAAAAACCAAGCATACAGGACTATTTTTTTCCTTTTGAACTAAATCGTTGGGGCAATTTTGAAAATATTTACAGTTTTCAAAATCAGTCATTGCTAAAATACCCATAAATGAGATTTTACCCCAAAAATAAATATACAATGTTAATTATAATGTTGAACATTCCCAAAATACCTAATTGGAAGCAAATAGTCAGAGCTATTTGTAAAATAATTCAAGTTTTTGAAAAATTAACTATCAATAAGCTACGAACTTTCGCCTAAAAACAAATTATGTAGTGCTATTTTTTCATGTCAAATAAATCCTTGATATACATTTTAAACAAAATCATTACAGCAATTTTCGAAAAATTTGGAATTTAAAAAAAAATCATCAGTAAGCTACCCTTAAATGGATGGATAGGGAAAAAAACCTTTTGTAGTATAGCCCTATTAAATCTAAATATCAAGTTTGATCCAAATCCATCAAAACATTTTGGATCCGTGGCCGGGAACAAACAGACAGACATGGGACAGACAAAATAGTAAAATACATCTTTTTGTGTTTGGACACACATGAAACGTAAAATTTATTATAATCTCAATATTGATTTTTTTACCATCACAATACTTTCTCTTGATCTAATAAGTTTTTATCAATTCATACCAGCATAGGTGGACACGGGGGATAAATGGCACGCTCATCTAGTTTGATTTGTTGGTGACAGGGTGGTCAGGGTTTGAATCCCAGGTGAGTTTTCTGAGGGTAAGATTTCAAAAATATTTTCACATTCTCTCTTCACAGAAATATGGATACATTTCATTCTAAATCAATCCTCATCCTTCCTCAATAGTGGAAATTAATGTGGATAGCTCGAATGGGTAGTAAAATACTGTTCAAAAATAGAATTATAAAAGGAACTAATATTTGAACGCTTGGAGGTTGTCAGGGTGTATCAATGGTCACAGGAAGAGAAGTTGGGATAAATATGTCCAGAAGTTTGGAAAACAATTGGTTTGCTGAGACATCTGTTTGCTACTCACAACATACAATGTTTATACAACACGCCTTCCAAATGAAGCTATTGGTGACAAATAATTGATATACCTTATAGTACAGTAATATAATACATTTTAGACAATATAAGTCTGATCATGTTTAAGGAATTTCTGGATGACGTTATATTTGTTTTAAACTTTACAAATAGGTTGTGGGCCAGTAAATATAATGTCGAGGACTGCATGCGGTTCGCGGGCCACCAGTTGGACAGGCCTTGTCTAAAAGATGGTAAGCTTACCTTGCTTGGTTCCACTATGGTGTAGTTTATGATATAGTTAGAGATGTGACACATAAACTTTTCCATTTCGTAAAATCTTCAATTTATTTAAATGAAACGAATAAAATCGATCTATTCCCAGTTTTAACACTTCAGTTTAATTTCTCCTAAGTACGTTGACTCCAGAAACAATTCTAAATGAGTTCCAATAAGAAATAACAGCGAGTCTAGATGTTCTATTCTCACACTCACATAATGACTACAGCGCCTGGTAGTTGAATGATTAACTAAAGTCACGTCAGATATGTTAAGACTTCAATACTATCTCGCTACCCGCCTCGGTGGCGTAGTTAGCTAACGTGCTAGCCGTATTGAGTTCGACCGCCCGAGGACGGGGAGATCGAGGTTCGAATCTCGGTCGGGTGAACTGGGGGTGGCTTTTCATAAATGTTTTTCTACTCTCCCTCCACGCAAATGCGAGTTCACTTCCTCTAAACCCAACCCTCACAATTCCTAATCCATCAGCGTAATTAGTACTTAAGTGTATAACCCGAACGGGTAGTAAGACGCGGTGCTAAATATTATTATTATTATTATTATTATATTATAACCAAATATTTAACGAATACATCCGATTCCCAGGGATTCAATGAACTGAAAATATTCATTTCTAATTGCTATTATTTGTTTGGATTTTATTTACAGTTTATCGACATAAATATAATTAAAAGTTTGAACTAAGTATAAATGCTTTTAACTTTTACTTCCCAACCCTTTGGTCCCACATTACGCTATTGAAGACTCTTCATCTATTTAATAGGCTGCAAGTCGCCACTGCGGAAAATGTTCCCATTGACAAACTAACCGGAAGATATTCCACTCTAAATCTAATACCATAGTGCAATCAGTCAAGGTAAGGCGCGGTAAACGAGGAGTACAATGTAGCCCGACATTTTCCTGCAGTGTCTGGTTTGTAAAGGGCGGGGGTGGAGGAGGGGGGAATTAGAGAGTTACACCTCCATTAACTACATAGCATGATTTTGAACTTTAGCGCCTATGATTATATGACAAGTTAGGACATTATTCAATTAGTCAATGAGCCTAACGTAAGGGCATAGTGAGTCATGTGTCCGAAGGGCAGCAGACACAACAAGATGGGCCTTAAAACGAGAAACAGTTATTATGTTTTTATATTCCACTCTTATGCTTCATTTCTTTTCGGTTTAAATCTTTCATAGGGCGTTCAATAATTAATATTAATATTTAATTATTAATATCGTGAGACATAGTCTTACTAAATTTTACTAGTACATTAAATTAGATATACAAACATGTTTAAAGTTCATCGTGACATTTTAAAATGTATTTTACAAATGCGAAATAAAATAAAAATGTAATATTTTTGTGAAATTGACTATTTTTCCTTTTATATGAGAATAATGGTCATATATGTCGATTTTAACGAGAATTAATTATACAAACACTATACATATTTTATTAAGCAGCATATCACGTCGCTCTTTGCCTTTTTTTTAACCTCAAATGGCACTAATTTTTTTTGTTATTAGGCCTATTATTCCAATAGCCAAAGTTACCACTTTAGTTTGAGTATTTTTTTAACATTTTTAGCCGAAAAAGAATTTTATTCATCGGTTTTTACACCGAAATACAATTCTTTATTTAGCGAAATCCAATCTTTTTATTTACCTCAAATCCTACTCAATGAGTGTTTTTTATTTAGAAGTTTTGATATTTTAAATAAATGGCGGAGTGCACCTTACATATTTTTCTCTCCTTTATCTGAATTATATTTAAAGATAGTAAGATATGTTAAACTAAACACTATACATTACTGTAGGAACATAATGGAGGGGTAGGAATAAGATCGCAGTTCATCATAGGGCACACGCGAGCTAATATACATCGTTACAGAAACACATTATTTATTCTGTTCATTTTCTTTCCGCTACACATTTCCCAAAACTCTATTTAAAAATATATTTGCTTATAGCTCAGGAAATATTGATTCTGAGCGAATCGACTATTTCTCTTTTTGCCCAAAAGTAAACTACCCTTAATTTTAGGGTTGGATAAATAATTCGAAAAACTCCTTTGGGGAACTTTATGGAAACCCTCGATACCAAATTTTAACCTGGTTGGTAAAATAGTTTTGACTCAAGTCCCAGTAACAGACAGACAGATAGAC
This sequence comes from Timema bartmani, assembly GCA_902151455.1. Taxonomy (NCBI): domain Eukaryota; kingdom Metazoa; phylum Arthropoda; class Insecta; order Phasmatodea; family Timematidae; genus Timema; species Timema bartmani. Next base: position 34,905 of record CABFWB010001309.1, read on the forward strand.
AGACAGAATTGCAAAACCCACTTTTTGGTGTTCAGAGTGTCATGAAACGCCGACATCAACCAAAATCTAGAATCTAATTTCACAATAATTTCTCTACCTGACGAGTTGCGAGAAAGTAAAAAATAGAGCGTTCTGAAATATCCAAATTGCTCCCAATGCACGCTCGTAGGGTTATATTGTTCAAAAAATCATAAATCGCCTTTTTGTGTTTCAGTTTATAGCCCTTGGGCCAGCCTCGTCTATAAACCAGCCTCTCTTTCTGAGAGGCTGGGATTCGATCCCGTCGGAATGAAAGGCTGTGTTCTATTATTTTCGGTGTTTTCTATTTACTTCCTCCTCCGTACAGATAAGATTCTCCCTCCTAAGTCTACCTCATTATGTTCGTTATATGCACAGCCAACAATTCACTCATAATTAGGGATTTTAAATTATATACTAGCTCCATATTTTGAACGATTAATCAATTTAGAGTTCTTTGGTCCTATTTTCTCTACCTTATAGCGTATTACTACCCTTCCAGACTAGATGCACTTTAATTATACTTTGGGATAAAGATTTGGAAAAGGGGATTTATATTATTATTATCACCACGTCTTACTACCCGTTCGGGTTGTACGCACTTACGTTAATGTGTAATGGTAGGGTGATTATGAGATGAAATGGAGGACCTACAGTTTAACGTGGAATCCGAACCATGCCTGGAATTCCTCACATTCACAAGTTGCGATTAATACACGTCTTGTCAGAGGTGAAGGAAGGGTTTGGTCAATCAGATAAATCCGTGCCGGGACCGAGGATTGAACCCCAAACCCCCCAGCATAGAAGTCTGACACCTTACACCTAGACCACCAGGTCACCCCTAATTTATAGTAAGTGTGTCCACATCTGCGTTGGTATAAAATGGGAGACCCTACTCAGTATAGCTAGTTGAGATTCAAACCCCGACCTTCTCGTCAGACTAGACGAGCTTGAAATATAGTCCGTGAGTCCACAGATACGAGTTCTAGCACTTTAAACTCAGATAATTGCTCTTCCATCAGCCTACAATTAATTCACGTGATCAAATCAAAACGGTACAGTTATACCGACAGTCGAACTAATGCGACCACGCCAAGTACTAGAGGGTATTTTCTTTATTGAAGTTGGTATGATGAGTGGCGCGGCGCGGTGACAGTGTGTCGGGATGATTAGCCGCTACAGGAACTAATCATTGGCTCCTATAGACGATATGATTGCTGTTTGCTCAATCATCTGATGACACTCAAGCAGTCTAACTTACTTAGCGGCCATCATAGCGCGCCACGGCAAGGAATTCACTCGGTTTGGTTGTCAGATGCAATGTTCAATAACGTCCTATTGATCACTGTACAAACACGGCTATTTCATCAGCGAGTGATAAGATTCATCTCCAAGGTATCTAGCTCACGATTACGCACAACTATCGAACACAGATATTAATTACAGATAGTCTGATAAGTGTTGAAAACGTTTTACTATTTAATACTCCCTGCCTACTGTAGACTTTGTACCTACAGTACAATTTTCATATATTATTATTATTATTTAGTACCGCGTCTTACTACCCGTTCGGTTTATACGCTTAAGTACTAATTACGCTAATGGAATAGGAATTGGGAGGGTTTAATTTAGAGGAAGTGAACCCGCATTTGCGTGGAGGAAGAGTGGAAAACCATTTAGGAAAAACCAACCCCAGTTCACCCGACCGAGATTCGAACCTCGATCTCCCTGTCCTCGGCGCTCGAGCTCAACACGACTAGCGCGTTAGCCAACTACGCCACCGAGGCGGGTAAATTTTCATATAAAGAACAGTTTAAAAAAAAATACAAACTTGTGTGTGATCAACATCGACAATATTATAATAAATTATTATTGATATTTTATAGGTATTGATAATATCTATCAATATCAGAAGTACCCGCTGTCACCCGGGATATCCAGGCAATTTATTGTGTGACCAGCCCGAGCAACATTTTGCTGTCAGTGACCTGGCGGTCTAGGGGTAAGGTGTCGGACTTCTGTGTTGGGGGTCCGGGGCTCAATCCTCGGTCCCGGCACAGATTTATCTGATTGCCAAACCCTTCCTTCCTCTCTGACAAGATGTGTATTAATCACAACTTGTGAATGTGTAGAATGCCAGGCCTCCACCGTGGTTCGGATCCCACGTTAAACTGTAGGTCTTCCATTTCATCTCACAATCACCCTACCATTACACATTAGCGTAAGTGCGTATAACCCGAACGGGTAGTAAGACGCGGTGCTAATAATAATAATAATAATAATAATTTTTTTTTTTGTTGACTGTACCAGGCCATGTTTGTAAAATATAAAACTAGTCTAAAGAGCTTTGGGCAAGTAGCTCCTCATTCATACAGCGCTGTACAGATCTAACCAAATACGTCGCAGCACAACGAATGGTTCAGAGAAGTGTAGCTCGGGAAAATAATTCACTAACTTTGTTAGTAGACTGTTCCAGATAAACCACTGGTCATTTTGACCTCACCGCTCGCCATTTATTATTCAAAGCACAAAATAATAATATACTGTTAAAGTTTCCACTTGTGTGACCCACGTTGGGAATTATGGCACAACCTGTTTAAACTGCCACTGTACAGGATAAAATGTTACATCGCTCCAAATATCTGGAAATACATGGTGGCCCACGGAAAAGTAGCCCTCCTCCTATATCCAGCAGACGCCTCACTCTGAATTGGAGGAGGTCAATCCCCTTCAAACCCCGTCTTGTGCTTTAGACCAGCAGTTCACTTGCTCATTCTTTATGTCACAATATGGGAGAAAGGGGATTGACCTCCAATTCAGAGTGAGGTGCCTGCTGGGTATTGGAGGTGGGATACTTTTCCGTGGGACACCCTGTATTTATTCATTAAATTTAATATTTCCTCAAATGCTTGGAAATAGTACAGAAAGAAACCACATTTTACTAACGCGTTTTTCCTCACATAAGAGAGAATAGTCAATAATAAATTATTGATAGAGACCATAATTTAAATTATTAAGTTTTAGTATTATGGTTTTAGCACCGCGTCTTACTAACCGTTCGGGCTGTACGCCCATGTACTAATTACACTGTGTTAGGGATTAGGAAGGTTAAATTTAAAGGAATAGTACCCTCATTTTCGGGGAGGGAAAGGATACCAATATGGGTTGTTATTGTTTAATAATTAATAAATATACTTTAACACATTTAACTGCAATATAACTATTTACATTATGCATGTAAATTGTACTGTTGTTTTCCACATTTGAACACAACTGCTCCCAAATGAAAATATATATATATATATATTAGTACTCCAATAAAATATTATATAATCTATGAACATTTAATTTCTAATTTTATGTGGCTTTTATAAAGATAGAGAAAGAAATAAGCATAATCAAAGTTAACATTACTAAGAAATTACCTAACTAAACGGTTCAAATAAAATTAAACTATCAACAAATAATTTAACGAATTTATTATTTACCAAAATATTTTTTAACGCAACTCAATGGTACTTCCAGTTATGCTAAAAAAGAAAGAAAGGGGGATTATGTTATATTATGTTTGATAACGGGAGATAATTCAAACCCAATAATAATCTTAATATAAGATATAGCAGGGCCTAATTCGCTAATTACGAATGTGGAGCCGTTTACATATCCGTCTGATATGTGGCTCCACTCTTATTGTAGTTTATTTTCCGATGACGGGTAGATCAGGGTTAAAATCCTGGTTGGGTTTACTGTGGGAGGATTTCTCTAAATAGCTCCCCACTCTCTTAAAAGAGCTTTTTAGATTATTCAAATAGCCGAAGCTGTTATTAATTTTAGAGAGGAATTCACCATCTAGATATTATATTCTGAAAATTGAAAAATGACACCTGGACACGGGAATCAAACCCGGGACCTTTGGCTTAGTACGCCAATGCTCTACCACTGAGCTATCCAGGAGATTATTGATAGCAAGTTAGAGGAAAAGTTATATTTTACCCTGGTCTCTGAGCCTTACATAATGTAAATCGACCCATTTTACACCATCCCACAACTTTCCCAAGTTCCACAATCTACAACTGGATATTAATATACTCACGGAATTATATTTATAATATTTCAATAGTAAGTATATATGTTGGAAGCAAAGCCCGAAAACCGCAAATGGACGGGATTTTCCCCTCAATCTTAGGATTGGACAGTTTAAAATGACCAAAGCCCGAATTTATATTTAATTTAAGGTTTTGGTTGTCTCCAAACAGTCAAACCTGGGAATGTGCAATTACTAAACGACCAAAGTTGAAAATACAGTGGTTAGGTTAGGTTAGGTTAGGTTATGTTTAAAAAACTATTTTTTCAGGTGGTTTTGATCATTTTCCTACACTCTCTACAAGCAACATTTCTTTAAAAGTTGCCTGTCGTATGCACACATCAATGTAAGGCTGTAATATGCAAAGAAAACACGCTTAGAATTAAGAAAAGATAATTATTTTATTTATTTCTAAAGAAATTCAATATGTTTTACTTCGAATGTAGGCTTACTATACAGGGTGTTCCCGGGCTAAGTGGTTAAACTTTGGGAAGTAGTAGTGGGTCAAAAAACTAACTCAAAATGTATTTTGAATATTTGCTATTTTACTATTTTAATTACATGTTGTATCTATTATCTATACATTATTTATCATTACAAATAAAACGGCAATTTTAATTTTTCCATAAATTTCCAATTTTGATCATATTTAAGATTTGAGATACGAAATAACTTAGCATTGAAAATTGTAGTGTTGTTAAAATTAAACATATTTTAATCTGGATTATATTTGTTTTAAACCGATCGTCTTTAAGCTATAAACAAACATATATATATATGTTTTATGGATTACCTACTTAGAAATATGAAATTGATTGCTACTTTATTTAGTGGACAAAGATGCTTCTATTTTCTCATCGTTTCTGTAACAGTGTATTTTATTACATTTATGCTCTTCGGTGAAGTGTTTCTGTAACAGTGAATAATATTTAGTTTCACAAATTTTGCTAGTTTTTAGTAAATGTATCTATTTTAAGATTAAAGAGAGAGAAAGTCCATGCGATGCATTTATTTAAATTATATATTGAAATTTGTATACATTTTAACTATTCAAATATTTGTCAAAAACTATCTACCAATTTTGGTAATGTAGTTTTCAAATAGTAGTTCACTGCTTCCGTGTATTCTTATTTTTTTACTTTAAGCTTTAATATATTATTATTTTATTTTATAGCAATATATGTAGTGGCATATAATATTTTCATATATTTTAAAGTAAATTGAACATATACTCTTACTAAAAGTACTTCGCCATTTCTCTTTCCAACTACTGAACAAATATGTCAGATACTTTGTTTTTTTAAAATAAGTATTATATTTTTAATGAGGGTGAAAAACATCCCTAATGATTGATGTCACTCGATGCCACCTTGAAGAGAATATATAATGAGCTCCTTTTATTCCATTGACTATCGGGACTTGTAATTATTTTACAATAAATCGTAAGTTCTTGTTAAGGTCCCCTTGATTTAATAAGTAGAGGAAGAAGGAAAGTTAAGGGATGAACAGGCAGGCAACACTTGAAAATCAAAAGATCAGACATTGGATACAGCGTGTCTCCTAAAAAGTCCTGTACTCTACCAAGACAAACAAAGACATACATTTTCTAAATGTGTCAATGAAAATCAATTGTGTACCAATTGAAGACATATAATTAAACATTAAAATCTTGGTGAAATAATGTTTTTCATCTCTAATAATGTTATTTGTTTAATTTTTAAATTATATTAATTTTGTATGGAACTCAATGAAGATAGAGTGATTAAGTTTAATTTTTTATTATGAACTGGCAGTTTGACCCATTCATTGCACGGGCAGGCCTAAAGTGTATCAAAACTATTTAGAATTAGGGCATTCAATATCCGGGTACCAACTCCTTGTACAATTCCGGGCTAGCTATGACAATTCCGAAACAATTATGGCAATAAAAATAAATTAAATCTTTTAAACAAAACATTACCTAGCTCACAAACTGCGTACACAAATGAACACAATCCATTGACAGCGCAATATTTTCCTAAGAATGCTCATAAGACAAGTTAAACGAAATAATATTTATTTGTTTATTTATTTAGCACCGCGTCTTACTACCCGTTCGGGTTATACGCTTAAGTACTAATTACACTAATGGATTAGGAATTGAGGACGGTTGAATACACAAGAAGTAAACCGGCATTTGCGTGTAGGGAGAGTGGAAAACCATTGAGGAAAAACCACCCCCAGTTCACCCGACCGAGATTTGAACCTCGATCTCCCCGTTCTCGGCAGTCTAGCTCAACACGACTAGCGCGTTAGCTAACTACGCCACCGAGGTGGGTACGAAATAATATACACTGTTACGTGTTGGGAAAATGAGCATCATAGTTAACCAAAGACCAGGAATGAAATAATATATTCTGTTACAGAAACATATTGAATTTTCAGCATAATAATTTCTCGAGGAGCATCGCAATTTACAGAACTATGTCACCAGAATCTATTATTTTTAATTGCTATGGCACTCCTATATTAGCGCTAGTAATTTATCCTTCGATTTTTATCTCTTTAGTCTCAACGCTTATGGATTCCCTTTAAGATAAACTTTAGTTTTTAAATTCGTTAATTTTTAGATTTTTTAAAAGTCTATCTATAAATAATTTAAATGTACTATATAGAGATTTTTTCCCATTGACTTGGGACTTTTTGAGATTATCTTACCATTTCCAAGCTCCCTAGATTTTTTTTAAAATTATAGACCCACCACTTTCATGTGTACGTGAGGGGTCCATTATTCTCCATACAAGTGTTTTTGTTTATCAATTTTACAAAAAAAGATAGGTCAGATTGTGACGTTTCTGACCGATTAAAAATAGTGAATGTGTGTTCATGGGTGTAACCTAAATAATCTCGCCACGTTTGTAAAACACATTAATCTACACCCTGTCTACAGTAATTGAATAAAAAATTGTTTTTAATTATTAATTTGAAGATCATTTGCACCTTTTAAGTGTATCGGTCCTTTTATAACTGCTACCCATATTACTGATAGACGAAAACAACGGAGAACAGTCGAATTTAGATTGAAATATTTAATTAAGTGGAACTTGGAACCTAGGACAAAAATAACCGTAATCGGTAAAATTATTGAACATTTTCATTATATTTAAATATAGAACATAATCCAGATAACGTAGGAGTTTGGCAGTATCTGACAGCTATTAAAGTTAATACAACTATTTTCATACATTTATACGTTAAGTCAACTGCCACTTTTTTTATGGATAGTTTAAATACTGATAAAATATTTTTATTAATAATAATAGTAGTAAAATTGTATCAACTTTGACAGGAAAGCAATACTGGTATGTTCTTATTTTATTAAATGTTCTTCCCACCAGAAGCCAAACATATTTGTTAAACTATACAATTTTCTATTGAATAAATCCTTTTAATTTATAATACCCTATTAAATAATAACAAATAAAGGAAGTGAGCATTAAATAAACAGTTTCAACTAATGTATTTACATAAAAACTTTGACGTTTTAAACTAGTGTTAATTCAACATAATTATATTTAAATTAAATTGGGAGGTTCTTGCTAACGCTAAAGCGATGATTTATTCCAATCCTTTGGCAACCACTTTGATGATTTAATTATAAAACCTAATAGTATTCTAGAACAGTTGGTAACTTTCAACGTGTTGAAACATTAGCCATTAACAAAATACAGACATACTTAGGGACTAGCCTTCCTACATCGAGGGTGTAAATGTTGCAATAAACTGGACTGTCGGTGAAAGGAGAGAAAAGTTCAAATCTCGATCATATGCATGGAGGTGTTTTATAAATTTAGTTTCTACATCCCCTCTACAGGTTTACCTGTTACATTTTATTTAAATCACCATACTTATCCTTAAACCATAATCGTGATGTTAAAAAAAATAACTAAAACCTGTTAATAACCATTTCTAAAATAGGAGATTCCTACAAATTGATAATACCTGCACCCGTGGACACACAGTTTAGGGCACTATTCTTGCAATATCCTGAATTACACAGCTCAGCAATAAGTATGTTTGGATTTAGAAACACATGTCGGTAAAATGATGTTGCTTGCCGGATTTTTGCCGATGGTCACTAAGTATTTATAGAAGTGCAATAATTGAAGTATTACTGTTTGAAATTCATATCGTAATCTACTTTTTGCTTTCTCTCGACACCTCAGAGAGAAAGTATTGTGACCGGCAAAAAAAAATTGAATTCGATATTTTGATAAATGTCGACGCTACATGACCCTCTGAAACAAAAAAATTGTTTTCTCAAAGCCGTTTTTCTGTCCGTCTGTCTGTCTGTCTGTACCTCGGACTAGAGCCTAGCTTATTTTACCGATTGGACTCAACCTTGGTATCTGAGATTTTCGAGTATCCCCAAGGGGTTTATGGAATTAAATATCCAACACTTAGATTAAGGTTAGTTTACTAAATGACAATAATAGAAAAAAAAATAGATTTTCAAAAAATTAACTCTAACAATTTTTATTGATTACATTTTATATCTAGAAACTGTTTATCCCCATAAAAAAGATGGCAACTCTCATTTTCTCGTGAACATTAATTTGAGAGTACTTTACTTGCGGGGAATTTTCCATTTTTCATCAATTCTCCACAACTATTTGAGATACAAAATAACTTATCATTGTAAAATTGTAGTGCTCTTAAATATAAAAATCCTTTATTTGAAATATATTTTTATAAAACCAATAATTTCTGTGCTTTAAGAACATATATATACTTTTTAATTCAGGTCTTTGAAAATGAATTTGATTCTTATGCTCTTTGGTGGACAAAGATGTTTCTCTTTTATCTATTTTTTCTGTAACAGTGTTCCTTGTTCCTAATTCCATAGAGTAAGTAACAGTGGATATTATTTCATTTATGGTCTTTGGTGTAATGTTTCTACAACAATGTATAGACCTATTATTTCGTTTAACAAATTAATCTTTCGAGTATTTAGCAAATACCTATCTTAAGATAAAAGCGAGAGAAAGTCTGTGCGGTGAACCGAACCATTTATTTTTTACGGGATTACCTGTAAATTTAAGTGTTCTTAACACTAGTCATAATTGATAATTTAAAGTATCAACTATATTTAGCCATTTATAACAAAGAATTAAGCACGAGTTTGATTTCTATGTAACACTAACAATTTGAAAAATATTAATGAGCGACAACAAATGCCGGCATTGATGCTGTTTACCTTAATACCAAAGGGAGTCGCAGGCTTACAGATTATGACACATCGTATTTACGTCATGATGTATAGCAACCACCCTCGCTATCCCCAATAAATACGTAAATATCACCGAACGACCCCTGACCCCCCC
>CABFWB010001309.1:44407-88783 GCA_902151455.1 Timema bartmani
CGCCTCTCCACCGAACTATTCACCAGACGCTAATAATTCGCCCCCACCCCCTCAGTGCCCCATATGGGGCTTGACCCGACACTATTGGGGCTTAGCGCTATAAATCTGATAGCAACTTGTTGCAAAAATAAACACACTTTACTACAACGGGGCCATCTTTCCTCGACATATCGTCCATAAAACGAGTGTTCCAGTGTTTTATTATTAGGGGTTGTGGGAATTTATATACAGTCCTTGCGGCATGTCTGGAGGAAATTCACAACACACTTGACCATATTTATGTTGGAGAGTATGGAGATGAAAATAAATCACTTGTGAAGAAAGAAAAAAAAAGCAACAAACATCTTCAAATAATTTTTTAATATATTTGACGAATATCAACACACAGGTTGTAAATTATTATAATTACGGCATTCCGTAAACTGTGAGTGAAAATTTATCCTGAGCACGGGATTAATCCTGGATAGCTCGATGGTAGAGCATTGGTCCGCTAACTGAAAAAGGTCCCGGGTTCGATTCCCGTGTCCAGGTTAATTGAAACTCACTCGGTTTAAAAAAACTTCTTTATTTCTTAGTAAGAGAATTAAAATATAAATATTACACTATCTACGAGTTGTAGAAAGATGTCAAAACGTGATACTAATACTACCCAGACAGAATCTCACATTCATAAAATTTAAAAACTACTTATATACATTCATACGTCATGTAGGCCTAATTAAATCTTCGGATATCACTTTTGAGAAATTGTATTAATACACTATAATATATTTTTTGTTTTTTTACATCACGTATTATTACCCATATGGGTTACTTACTCCACTTGAACTACGCTAGTGTGTTAGAGATGAGTATGGTAGTATTTAGAGAAAATGCACCTACATTTACTGGGAAGAAGAGTGTAGGAAAAGCTCTTTGGAAAAACAATGCTTGGTCTACCTGTCTGGGACTCGAAACCCCGGTCCCCACATTACTGCCAAATCATACTATATTAGCTTAGCAACTATCCCACGTGTCTAATGATGTACATTCTAAAACTACATTAATATAGACCCTCCTTGATGGCATAGTTAGCTAACGCGATAGTTCCGTGTTGAGCTAGACCACCGAGGATGGGGAGATCAAGGTTCGAATCTGGGTCAGGTAAACTGGAGGTAATTTTACTTAAATTGTTTTCCACTCTCCCTCCACGCAAATATGGGTTCACCTCCTCTAAATTCAACCTTCTCAATCCCTAACCCTTTAGTGTAATTACTACTTGAGCGTGTAGCCGAACGGGTAGTAATACGCGGTGCTGAATAATACATTTATAAATTGATAAGGGAAGTCTTGTGAGCTGCCACAAGAGATGTTTATAGATAGTATCAGTACCGACAAAAAAATATGAAAACATTAATAAAATGTTATTATTGCTGTCCACGAAAATATAAAATGCAATTAACTTTGTTATGAATAGTACCGTGGACTGGGTCCAGCTGCAAATAAAAATGACACTTTGACACGCGAATAAAACTCTTATCCGTGTTTAAAATAACAAATATATTTAATTGAAGCAAAAACACAGGTCTTTATTTTTTTAAAGTTGCCTATATAGCACGTTAATACTTGTAGTTTTATTTTCTTTAAATTTAAAAATGAGACCTGGACACGGGAATCGAACCCGGGACCTTTGGCTTAGTACGCCAATGCTCTGACCACTTAGCTTCTTACAATCTCGTACAATTATAATTGTACAAATGGCAGCAAAAAGATAACTTACCAGAGTCAATGGTGGCTGCGTTATCTGGTAGCTCGTGATATTAATTTATCACTCATATGTAGCTGGTGATATCCCCACGTCCATCACAGACTCTGCCTTAAAATATGAGTGAAGAATGATCCTGGGCAAGGGACGACTCCAGAATAGCTTAGTGGTTAGAGAATTGGCGTATAAAGTTTGATTCTCCTGTCCAGGTGTCATTTTTCAATTTAAAGAATAGAATACTCAGAAGCAGTTCTAATCTTAATTAACAAATATAATATATTAGCTATCTAATTCATCTTGTAGTTTCACTTGATTTTTTTCCCCCCTTATTTCTTGTAGATTTGTTGGTGTTTTTAGTTGTAAACTCTCATCAACTTTATCGCGATGTTCCATATGACTGCTCTTATAACTCACAGTCTAACTCGTGGGGCAGTCGTTAAACTAATTGGACTTTCTAATCAGGACTAATTATTGCCAGCTATTAGATTGTAACTAGGTATGACGTCAACGTAGGAGGCAAAACCCTGCGGTTACACGATTGGTTGGCCTGGATACAGATGAAATGTTCCCTTTTTGTTTTAGATCCAGCACAAATCTACGGTATGGACAAAAATAAACAGAGATCTACTTACTATATAGTATCTAGAGCAGTGGTTCCCAACCAAGGTTCCGCGACCCCGTGTCTGGGGTTCCTTGAGAATTTTCAAAAGCTTGCGAAAAAAATAGTACAACTTGCCACCCTTTTTTGTTTTTTGTAAATTAATAAGCAAATTAAAATATTAAGATTTCAACGTGACACACAAATAAAACAAAGAAGTATTTTGAAATTTTAGTTGATTAGTTATTTGCTTGATAGTTATTATTTAATAAACGAGATAAATTTAGGGTGCAGTTTCTTAAAGACGGTTGACGTGTGCTGTTTACACTGTTGTATTTGTTTTATGTATTTTGTGAACATTTCTCTTTGATAGTAGCACCTCCAGATTTCCTTCAGAGAAAACTATAAAAGTTATTTCTCCAACTATCTTACGGACGAATCATAGCTCCTGATACTAGCATACCTGGCAAATATTTATGAACACCTAATTAAGTTGAACACCAACATGCAAGGAAATTGGCGTTTGGAAAAAAAAATATTTCTAAGGTTAATTTTGAAATGTTACCCCTATTTTCTCATCTTCAGATCATCACAGCTGACAACCACCGTGAAGCCATTACGCTCGGACTGATTTCCAGCCATATGGAATCTTTGACTGAAAATCTTGCCAATAACTTCCCTTTTTTGTCATCGGAAGAGTATGATTGGGTCAGGAATCCTTTCACAGATTCTCCCAGCAGTTCAGAAAATTTACTCAGCCTTCAGGAAGAAGAACAATTGACTGAATTGAAGTATAATCGCACACTACAAATTAAATGTAATGAACTGTCTTAAGATATGTTTTGGATCTCAGGGAAAACAGAGTTTCCCGCCATCTCCCAGATAGATATAAACATATTGTTACACTTCTCAACATCGTACTTGTTTGAGTAAACATATTCGTGTTTAAAGAATATAAAAACCAAATAGAGGAACAGATTCTTGTCTCTGGAAGAAGAACTTTGTGTCTACCTATCAAAGATGCGACCACGAGTTAAGTTGTAGTGTTCAAAAAAAGCAAGTCCAAGTTACACATTAAATTAAGAGACAGTTGGAATCGTTGTTATTCCATTGAAACTTGTATTATCTTCAGTTGTGAATTATTAATAATAAAACAATAAAATTTAAATCATCTTTTTGTTAACAAGTTTATAAAAAAATATTATAATAACACAAAACTCTCATAAAATATATACACCAAGTTTGTTTATAACCAGTAAGCCAGATGTAAACTGAAAGGTTTGTAATTTTTTTATTCACAGTAATATTAGTAAACTAAGTATTAAGAGGCAGTAAATCTCTATATCATGATTTTTTAAATTTTTAAATATATACTTATATTACCATTATTGAACGCAGCCAGCTAGTCTTGTCTGTATAGCTGATGCTCAGTCTAACAGTAGTAAGCCTATAGAGCTAACACAAAATAATCGAACAACATGTCGGATGACTCGCTCAAGTCTCGTGATAATTTATTTTTTAAAAATATTGCATTTTTATTTGATTTTAGATTTTAGTGAACAAGAAATAAATAAAGTAACGTAAATACTTAAAATACCTTAAATAAATACCCATAACTTCAAATAATCATAAAAAATACATATATATAAATAATTATTTTTTTATATTTATTGAACTTAATATATTTGTTTTTAGATATTCAACAATGCGCAAAAAAGCTCGTAATTTTAGAATTTAATGTTTGAGGTTTAAACATGATTAATTAAGAAATTGGTATTCAATAATATTTTTATAATTTTCGAATATTTGCACATCCTTAATTCATATAAGTTATGTACTCCACTAACTAACATTGATTGCAATAATTAAATAAATTGGAGTCAGTAATTTTATTTTTTATTAATGATTTAACTACCGATTGAAAATTATTTTGCACTAATACATTATGACTATAATAGTCTATTAATTATTTTTATAAGTTATACATTGTAACTACGACTCTATTAGAATAATTACGACCAAGCTTCCGTCATATTTTCATAGAAAATACATTTTGAAAATACAAACATATTATTTTTGCGGCCACAATTGATAAAATGTTAATATTCTATTATTGCTATCTTATATGTGTTGGAAATATTCATTATATGACATGGCCTGACGTATGAATACGTGAAAAAAGATTTCCAGTAACTTTTTCTAGCTCTCTCTTTCTATGAACATTGGACAGTACGTCCTGACGCGTAGACAGGTTCCGGTAAGTTGCGAGCGAGCCAGTGTAGTCAATAAAAGCTATAGAATCTCTACCCCTGCTAGTCTGCTACCAGCCAATCACCTTGTCCTGAGCTAATGTTTCTTCTGACGTGGCTTGGTGGTTGCTACTGGACTCAACGCAGTCGCCTTCTCTTTCTTTCAAAAACAATTATCACTTCCAATATTTGTCATATGCATCCATCTCACCTTTACCTGTGTATAAAAACCCTAAAAGTGTTTGATATTCTAACATAAGTGTATCCAATTATACTACTATAAGTCCACACATGGCTGACTCACTCACTCACTCAGTCACTCACTCAGTCACTCACTCACTCACTCACTCACTGACTCACTGACTCACTCACTCACTGACATTAATGTTTACCCACTTCCAGATGAGCTAGAAACTTTAAATTTTGCAAACTTATAGCTTCTAGCCTGTAACCAATGGGATAGTTCTAAAAAGTTAAAAAAATTAATTTTTAACCCCCCAAAATAATTCAAAATGGCGGTGAAACTTTAAAGTCAGTGTGGTAAATACAATACAATACCGGTAACTTTAAGTTACATTCAAAACAACGCTGGAATTACATTAGTTTACATCCACTTGTAAAGAAAACTCACTGGGGGTTTGGGGGCGGAGCCCCCAACGAGCAAAGCTAGTATAATTATACCAATAATCACTAGGGCTTAATACAACGAGCTCTGAATGGATCATGTCCTACTTTTCTTCTCACCACGTAGAATAAATGTCGAATTATATCTTGAATTCTACCCAGAGTGTTTTATTAGCACCATGTCTTACTACCCAATCGGTCTATATACTTATGTACTAATTATGCTAATGAATTTTAGGTAAAAAGAAGGCTATATTTAGAAAAAGTCTATCCACATTTGCATGGAGGGAGAGCGGAAAACCATTTTGGGGAAAACCACTCTCAGTATACCCGACCGATATTCGAACCTCGATCTTCCCATCATCGGTAGTCTAGTCTACCGCGAGATTAGCGCCTTTTGACCAGATGGTAAGTGAATGGCACGCGTGCCACTGGCCGACACACGAACAAGATTTGGGTGGCACGCTGACATGAAATACATAAACACTAACTAAAACTTTTCCCAACTCAACTCAATAATATTTCGATAGCCTCGCCATTCTGACGTCACAATAAACTTCGTGAGGTCAGTCAATGGTTATAGATCGTCTTGTGTACCGTTGAAGACGACAACTTATGAATTAAACATAAATATCTTGTCCAACAAAATACAACACCTTTCAAAATATGACGAAAAAGATTATGTAACTTTTTGACTTGATCATGTATATTATATTTACAGTTTTTTCCCCCCTTGAAGGTGTTACTTTAAATGTTTTCACTTTTAAGTTAATGACATTAATTATTATTATTATTATTAGCACCGCGTCTTACTACCCGTTCGGTTTATACGCACTTATGCTAATGTGTAATGGTAGGGTGATTGTGAGATGAAATGGAGGACCTACAGTTTAACGTGGGATCCGAACCTCGGTGGAGGCCTGGCATTCCACACATTCACAAGTTGTGATTAATACAAGTCTTGTCAGAGGTGAAGGAAGGGTTTGGTAGTCAGATAAATCTGTGCCGGGACCGAGGATTGAACCTCGGACCCTCAGCACAGAAGTCCGACACCTTACCCCTAGACCACCAGGTCACCAATGACATTAATATTGTCTACGTTGACAATTCAACAAATTTTACCCCTTTAAAAGTTAGTATTATTGAAATATTTACAGTTTTATTTGAGTTGTTAATTACATTTCATGATATTAAACAAACCTTGATTTTTAAACACTCGCTAAAATACGTAAATAATAGGTGGGACAATGGACTATTTCAAAATTCAGCTAGTCCTAAAGTGGGACATTGGTCGTGAACAGTAAAAGTCTCGCCATCCCTTTCCTAGACCGTGCAGCCACCGAAGCAGGTAGTTTGATTAGTTCCTTTGAGGTGAAGCGTATTTTGATTCATTCAGCCATCCAAAATGTGTTTGTATGGTTTTCAAGTAGTTTTAGAAGGTTCCAGGTCTACATATGAGATCTTGATGTTTGCTTTTAATGTTACTCATCTCCATCAGGATTAGGATTATTATTATTATTATTATTATTATTATTATTATTTGAAAAACGTATTATTCTAGCGCCCGTTCAAGTTATTCACGTTTTATTATCCATGCTAATAGAATAGGGATTAATCGAATATAGTTTTAGAAGTAATGTACCTTAATTGAATGGAAGGAGAGTGGGAAACGTTTTAAGATAAAATACTCACATTTCACCCGACCGGTATTCGAATCCCGATCTTCCCATCCCCAACAATCAAATATAATACGAGAGTCAAGCTTTAACGGTTTTTTACTTATCACAGGAACAAGAAATGGCATACAAATATAATTCTATAGAAGAAGTTTGTTTCTAAACATAAAAATTAAAATCCCCTATTTATTTTTAATTGGATACAACTTTGACTCATATTAAGGTAAAATTTTAGAATACAATATGAAATAAAGTATGTAGCATAATATAATAACAGATAAGCTTTGCCTATATAATTGTTAGATTTAAAGGATTATAGTTGATTAAAATAAAGAAGGTTTTATCTTTGAGTAATATTGGATAAATTCGATTGTAACAGAACGTTCTTGTGAAAGTACACAATAAATAACATGAAATAATTACAATATATCCAGTATACACGTGACCGGTATAAGCTTATTATGTGTTTAGACTTAATGGTTACAAAATGCTCAAAATAGGATTATTAACTAAATAGATTTAATAAGTAACGAATTAATATACCTGGGAATAAATATATACACAACAAAATGACCCAAAAAAACACATTTAAAGTGGATAAAGAAACATATGTGAGAATAAAATAAAAAATATAGTGATTACAAATATTTAAGGGGAAATACTTTAAATGATTATAGCATAAAATGTGTCAAATTAACATTTAAATATAATATGTTTAGAAAATTGACTTAAAGATTTTCCTTAGTTGATATCTAATTAATTATGTGGACTAGACTCAATCATTAGAACTATTTAGGATTAGACTCACTTTTCATGATCAAAATGTGAGATATAGTCCAGACATTTCAAATATTTGGAAGACACAATACTTTCTACAATTTCTGAACGTCCTCATGGACGAAGTAATTGAATTATTCTTGTACACTCCAAATAAAGCTATATACGCTGGGACTGCAATGAGATGTTCATAGTACAGGTGTACCGAGGAACTACAAGATTTAACAATAAAGCAGAGATTATCCAGCTCAATATAACTATAAACAATGGTAGCTAATGAAATATATCTTAACCTTATTCTTAAAACAGAAAAAGTTGGTCTTTTACAAGCCACAGTGTAACTTGTACACAAACACAGTATTTATTCTAGTGAAAGAATGTTTTAATCCCAAGTATTGTGAACATGTGGGGGAAAGGACGTTTAGATTGCGCAATATATTCTCGGCAACATTCATCATATTTGATTTGGTTATTTGTAATAATTTATACTTACATACTCTATGGTCTTAGGAACTCTAAAATTCACTGCCGCACTTACAAAAGTACACCAGCTATCCCTATCTTGAGCTAGTTCTATTCAGCCCAAATCATTACACCCTACCCCTACCTTGAGCTAGTTATATTCAGCCCAACCCATTACACCTTATCCCTATCTTGAGCTAGTTATATTCAGCCCAACCCATTACACCTTATCCCTATCTTGAGCTAGTTATATTCAGCCCAACCCATTACACCTTATCCCTATCTTGAGCTAGTTATATTCAGCCCAACCCATTACACCTTATCCCTATCTTGAGCTAGTTATATTCAGCCCAACCCATTACACCTTATCCCTATCTTGAGCTAGTTATATTCAGCCCAACCCATTACACCTTATCCCTATCTTGAGCTAGTTATATTCAGCCCAACCCATTACACCTTATCCCTATCTTGAGCTAGTTATATTCAGCCCAACCCATTACACCTTATCCCTATCTTGAGCTAGTTATATTCAGCCCAACCCATTACACCTTATCCCTATCTTGAGCTAGTTATATTCAGCCCAACCCATTACACCTTATCCCTATCTTGAGCTAGTTATATTCAGCCCAACCCATTACACCTTATCCCTATCTTGAGCTAGTTATATTCAGCCCAACCCATTACACCTTATCCCTATCTTGAGCTAGTTATATTCAGCCCAACCCATTACACCTTATCCCTATCTTGAGCTAGTTATATCCAGTCCACCTCATTACACCCTATCCCTATCTTGAGCTAGTTATATCCAGTCCACCTCATTACACCCTATCCCTATCTTGAGCTAGTTATATCCAGTCCACCTCATTACACCCTATCCCTATCTTGAGCTAGTTATATCCAGTCCACCTCATTACACCCTATCCCTATCTTGAGCTAGTTATATCCAGTCCACCTCATTACACCCTATCCCTATCTTGAGCTAGTTATATCCAGTCCACCTCATTACACCCTATCCCTATCTTGAGCTAGTTATATCCAGTCCACCTCATTACACCCTATCCCTATCTTGAGCTAGTTATATCCAGTCCACCTCATTACACCCTATCCCTATCTTGAGCTAGTTATATCCAGTCCACCTCATTACACCCTATCCCTATCTTGAGCTAGTTATATCCAGTCCACCTCATTACACCCTATCCCTATCTTGAGCTAGTTATATCCAGTCCACCTCATTACACCCTATCCCTATCTTGAGCTAGTTATATCCAGTCCACCTCATTACACCCTATCCCTATCTTGAGCTAGTTATATCCAGTCCACCTCATTACACCCTATCCCTATCTTGAGCTAGTTATATCCAGTCCACCTCATTACACCCTATCCCTATCTTGAGCTAGTTATATCCAGCCCAACCCATTACACCCTATCCCTATCTTGAGCTAGTTATATCCAGCCCAACCCATTACACCTTATCCCTATCTTGAGCTAGTTATATCCAGCCCAACCCATTACACCCTATCCCTATCTTGAGCTAGTTATATCCAGTCCACCTCACTACACCCTATTTCTTTCAAGTCAATTCTAATGCTATCTTCCAATCTGCGTCTAGGTCTGTCCAATGGCCTCTTCCCAACTGATAATACCTATGAAGAGTGTCCCCTACAGGTATAATGAATCGACGTATGAATATATTTTAGTAGTTTCAAAAACGTTTCTAACTGTCAAAAATTGTTTATTCTGTCATATTTTTATATGCCGATTCCTGATGAACATCTTGTAAGCTTTGTTATTGTCTTTATATATAAATTATAATATTTAATTGTCCGCACGTATTTACTAATGTATACTATAATTTACCATCAAATTAAATATTATTTGAGAATACATGTCATAAAAACGTGTGTGATATAATTGTGAGAGTGAGGGAGCAATTTATCTTCAAACAAATGAAGACAAGACATTGACCTCTCTCTCGAGTTGTTTTTCTGGCTAATGGAACATCTTCCCACGCATGACTGAAGGATTGTTGCCATTTCTAGGGGCGTGTCTCGAACTTCAGCAAGGGGGATTACAAACAAACTCGTGGGAAACACTTCTAGAATTTGCAAGTTATTTAAAAGAACCATTGGATAAGTACATCACACTAATGGTGGGTAAAACAGAGAAGTGTTGAATAGGATATGGTGTGAAAAGAGAATATATAGATGGATAGATAGATAGATGGATAGATAGATAGATGATATATATATATAGAAAGATAGATAGATAAATATATAGATATATAAATAGATAGAGAAAGAAAGAAAGAAAGATAGATAGATAGATAGATAAATATATAGACAGATAGATAGATGGATAAATAGATTGATAAATAGACAGATGGATAGACCGATAGATAGATAAATAGCCAGAATGATAGACAGACAGATATATCTACAAATAGATAGATAGACAGATAGATAGACAAATAGATAGATAGACAGATAGATGGATAGATATATAGATATACAGATAGATAGATAAATAGATAGATAGATAGATAGATAGATAGACAGATATATAGATATACAAGCTTATAGATGGACAGATAGATAGATAGATAGATAGATAGATAGATAGATAGATAGATAGATAGACAGATAGATAGACAAATAGATAGATAGACAGATAGATAGATATATAGATAGACAGATAAATAGATAGATAGATAAATAGATAGATAGATAGATAGACAGATGGATAGATATATAGATAGACAGATAGATAGACAAATAGATAGATAGACAGATAGATAGATATATAGATATACAAACTTATAGATGGACAGATAGATAGATATTGATATATGGATACATCATATTCTCAATAATCCTACCTAAACGGGACAGATAGCTCGTCAGATTACCGAAATGTCGGATAATACGGAAAGAAGTGAAGGAGGAGGAGGGAAGGGGAGAGAAACAAATCAAACTTAGTGTAAATAGAAGTGCAGAATAGGTATGTGATAGGGATTGTTAGTAATGTTTCTTTTTAAGGCTTGAAGTTTCTCTTCAATTGAAAGAAACACTTTTTTTCTCTCTCTCTCTTTTCCCTTGCCATATTTCTCACACACAGTTAAAATTACATTGATGGTAAAATGCCAAACACAGTGACAGTATGAACGAGAACAGTGCAAAGCATTCACTAAGGCGGACAGACAGAGCTACGTACAACCATGGAGGTATGTGACTCACTTCTTACAAAGAAACGATGGTAGTGGGGAAATAACGCGCATGCGCATACTTCACAACAAGGTAAATTGCACGTCATAAGGATATGTCGGATTAAACGGAATGTCGGATAACCGAAGGTCGGATTATCGAGTCTTTACTGTATATACAAATAATATGCACATAAATTATTATACTACCATAAAGCCACATGTCTGACTCACTGACATTAATGTTTACCCACTTCCAGATGAGTTAGAAACTTGAAATTTGGCAAACTTATAGCTTCTAGCGTGTAACCGACGGAAACATTCCAAAAAGTTTAAAAAAAAAATTTAACTCCCGAAAAAAATTCAAAATGTCGGAGCAACTTTAAAGTCGGTGCGGACCTTTCTTTGGAGGTCTCTTGTGGCGCTAAACGGTAAGACCTATCAAAAACTGATTGCAGCAGCAGCTACGGATTTGGCGAGATCCACAAGTTTGGTCCTATTACTTTTTATCGTATCTCCATCGGTTATACCTTAGATAGAGCTAGATTTTTTTGATTTTAGGTAAATTTTACACATTTTCCACACATTTTTTAAATTTTCTGACACACTTATGTGACAGCTAGAATCATAGAATTTGGTAGTCATATTGGCACATCCAATTTCCATAAGTGTGCCAAATTTGATGATTCTAGCTGCCCTATAAGTGTGGAGAAACTAAAATAATGTGTGAAAAATACAATATAATACCGGTAACTTTAAGTTACGTTCAAAACAACGCTGGAATTACATTAGTTTACATCCATTTGCAAAGAAAACTCGCCGAGGGTTTGTGGGTGGAGCCCCCAACGAGTAAAGCAAGTACATAATACATAAACTTGTAAATATATATATATATACATAGTCTATATATGGTCTATATAACAAACAAGTTTTAGACTCAACCTGCCCAGTGTTAATGATTGTAAATTTAAATCTGGGTAAGACCCAATACAAACTTCCTCTGCTAAAGACAATACCAGACTAGAACCTGCCGTTGAAGAACCACATCAGGACGAATGCAGACCAGCGGGACAGTCACCCAGACATATAATCCTCTTACTCTCGTCAATGTCTCCTGGAACGAAACGGGAAACAGGTCTGCGACGAAGCGAGACAACAAAATGTGACCTGCCAGACAAATGAATTCACCAATAAAACACTCACCAGACTGCGCTAGAGAGCTCACCGCTGAGGAGTACCTGAAATAGTGGTCGTAGGAAATAACAAGCACAAACCTCAGTTTATTTATTTAACGGTGTGGTTTATATTCAGCGAGTATTTAATGATGAAGTATGACATAACATAATATCTAATATACAGTGAAATATTTTAATATCGGATACCTTTAGGGATCAAAAAAATGTCCATCACTAAGAGGTGGCCGTTATTTGAATTTTTTTTTAATTCATACTTCTTGAACACATTTTAATCTATATGAACCTATATATTTTGAATATAAACTAACAATCTAATTATTGCACTGCACAATTAATGTATGCAGGATTTATGACTAATAAATAGTTATCATACGTAGCTTACAGTACAGATTTAATACTACACAGAACTATACGCAAATTGATTTAATTGTAAACTGTAGGTAGCAGGCACGAACACCGACTATTTGATGAAACATCCCCCGGAAGGTGTGACCTTGAAGTACCGTAGTCATTACTACGTAGGCTATTTTAGAAACTCTACCTGGAGGGATAAAGCAGAAATGCTCACATTTCGCGCGAGACAATGGAATTCCTGACATTCCTACAGTCAAATATTAAAAATAGACCCTTTTTTTTATTCCAATTTCTGTCCGCTAAATAAATATGCGTCTTTAGAAGTGTCAGTTTCCGTTACTGAGAAAGTCCGTTATTAGGAGGTTGTTTCGCCTTAAGAGCCCATGTTATTTTGCCTGGGAAACTTAAACTGTCCGTTATAAGGAAGAAGCCGCTATTCATAAAGGAAGATTTCACTGTACTTGGTCAATGTGATACAATAGTATACTCACTAGCCCAATACTCTTCTTCCATTTTCAAATATTAATTATATGTTCAACCAATGGGGACGTTAATAACCTTTGTGGTAAATTCGTGAATATACAAATATACCGTGTATTTTACACAGATATTCCAAGTTCAGTGTCGGTCATTGTTGTGACATCTATTGCGATAAATTACAGAATAAAAACCAAGGCAATGATTTAAAATTTTTAAAAATCGTGGAAAGTATTCACATATGAAGCCCATCACAAAGTATTTATTATACTGAAAACTAATAGATTATATATTTATGTACTATAATAGTAGGCCTATGTATACTATAATAATATATCTATATACTATAATAGTAAGCCTATATACTATAATAGTATAAATCTATATAACTTTCAACGATATGGATTGATTATGTTTCACAATTATCTCTCAGGGGAAAACACAATAATATATCTTAGCTTATCATTTAGTTTAGTATTTATTACATTTCTTATTTTGTTTGTATGGTGCTGAACGGATAAAACTCTCCATTTGTTGTTCTGTGACATTGTAAAATGATAAGACACGTTTTTTATAGCTATATATTTTATATATATCTTTATTTTTTCTTAATTTAATATTTAGTACACAATTTCTTGCTCCTTTTTATTGTTGAAACGGATTTACTACTGCTATTCATTTGTTACACTGTGGCTAGTTAAAATCATAAGACATATTTTAATTCAGATATTTTATATATCTCTACATTTTCTTTTTCAATCTCAATGTAACAACTTCAGTCTTATTTTATTTATCTATATAAACACTAAGGCACAATACACTAGATTTTCTGTTCTATCTTTAGTATAGTATTAATCTATTGTGTATTTCAGGTTAGTTTTTTCTACTTTTAACATATCTGTATTAATATAACATGTATTAATATGTATGTAATTAATTAATTATTAATAAATACTTTTACTCTCAATGTGATATCCTTAGTTTTATAATATGTCTAAAATACAAGCGTCACATTTTACCACATTTTCTGTATTCTAATAGTACCTAATAAATTGTGAATCGTTGTTCTTTGTAATTTGTAATATAAGACTCTCTCTTCGCATCTGTCCACTACAAAACAAATTGTTTTGGCGATCAGCCTTTTGTGGCCGAGATATTTATTTTCTCTTATGCTCCACATCTTAATAACAAATTTAGGTGTTGGGAAATAAACACAATGAGGTATTGAAGAGTAACATAAAATGTATAAAGTGTAGCCGCACTTACGCGGAGTGTGAATGGTAAACTATTTATGAAATATCACCTCAATATACCTGGCCGAGTTTTGAAACTATGACCTCTCCAAACTAGACAATACGAGACCGACGCCTTTGTACACGTGCCTATAACTTGGGAAAACGTGTGACACAATAATAGGTTTGGTGGGGGGTGTTATGAATGTCATGCTGGTCACGCGGTTTGAAGAGTCAAGTACGCAATAAACTGGTTTGCCGGGGTTAGTGAACTGCACTAGGTGTTGTTCCCTAGGTGCTATTTGTTACTATGGCTTTCCCTCCTCTTTACATGCTAATGCGGGTGCACTTCCTTTAAGTTTCACTCCCATTACCTACTGAATTCGTTAATAATCTTTATGTTCAACGTACTAACTACTAAATAATAGTAATCTTGATTGAAACCCTTTTAAAAAAAACTCATTTTTAAAATAGGTTGGACACATTGAGTTATTGCTTAATTTTTTTGGGGGAAATAATTTAAAAAATATATCTTTACTTTTTTTTAAATGTATGTATGTTTTCTTATCAGGTTAATTTATAAAATTGTAAATTTATTTAGGTAGAGTATTTACTAATCATATCAGCTTAACGTTCGTTCCCTCTTGTCTACTAAATTCCCGTCTACTCCCTCAGGGCTGCCAACTTAATTTACATTATTTAAAAAAAAATGCATTCTAGATATTTCGCGTGTATTTTTTTTAAATATTCTGAATGTTATCATTTTGGTGGCCAAGCATTTCGGGAGTCTTTGGGTCTCTGTATTTCCCCATCTGTGTGAGTAGTTGTGTGTTTGTATTAATTCCCAACCCTCTGTTGTTAATTGAATAGTAGGATAAGTCAAGGGCGAATGGTCGAGAGACATATCACGTGATAGCGGGAGAAACTCTAGTCAAGTGGGGCAGAGGAACGCCGCTGACAGAAACCACTCGAGTCAAATAGGGTAGATTAACAGCCACAGCTAATCCGGGAACAGATGGTTTCTGAAGGTTGTTTGCATCAACACCCGTCCGGGTTTATTCACGTCGCGGTATAAATATAATAGGTAGAATTTAGAGGAAATATACCTACATTTGCTTGGAAAGAGCTTAAGAAACCATTATGAAAAACACGCCCTTACTACAAATAGCCGGAATTCAAACCCCAACCTTCTCATCATCGTAAAGCAAGGCTATATGAGCTTGACGCTTAGCCCACGTGTTCACCGATGCATGTGCTGGTTTTAAAACATAAAGTTCTACTGGATTGAGTTATTTAATGTGAGTTATTTAATGAATATTGATTCTAAAAAAACAAAGTTGGGTTCATACACCATTCTTAGTTGAAATAAAAAATCTTCTGTCATCAGCCATAAAGAGTTCAAGAAAAATTTGCTGAATTATCAATCGACACAGGTTTAAAACTTGAGTTCCCTAAAAAAAAATAGTTAAATAAATTTTTGTTTGGGATCAGGACAATATTTCTAACAATTCCTGAAATGTCATTAAACATACATCTGTATTTTGTACTACGTATTTATGAGAAGCGACGTTGACAGTTATAAAATCAAAATATCGATCAACTTTGAAAACGTTTAAGATTCTCTATGTCCTGCAATATCAAATATTCAGCCAAGATCTAATTCTTTGTGTGAAAATAAGCAACCACATTCATCTCATTAGGAAGCAAATTTGCTTTCGTCTTTAATAAATGGTGAGACAATACACGGTATACCAAAGAATTGTTTTCTTACTAATATTATAAATGCAAAAGTTTGTGTGTTTGGATTTTTGGATTTTTGTTACTCAATCGCGCCAAAACTGCTCAATGGATTCGAATGAAACTTGGTACGTACAGTAGTCTCATTGCTTCTTTGGTGCTGACTGACAGTTCACAGCTGACTTCTGACAGTCAACAGTTAGGTATATACCTAACTGTTGACTGTCAGAAGTGACAGCTGCTAAACACATGTTTTTTGCAGATCATATGGTTCGGCGTAGGGATACATAATTTGGTCTGGTAACTTTTCAAAGCCGTCTGCTGTCAGTCAGCACCAAAGAAGCCATGGGGCTACTGTAGGTAGAGTATGTCCTGGAATAACATATAGGACTATTCCCAACCTTTGATTTTACATTAATTTTACAATACTAATGTTTAAACTTTTCGTTGGGCGAATAATTTATTATCAGTAATTTGTATACCTATTTTATAGACCTATGTACCCGGGGTCACGTAGAAATTTCTCGGACTAAAAGTGGTAGCAAGTGTAAACAGTTTAGAAGGCCTGCTCTAGAACACCAAAGTTTGATATCCAGCCTGATTCAGACAATTAAACTCGCATATCACCCTCAAAACTTAGCAGTATATTTATATTTCCCTCTATGTCCCGCATCAAGTGTCGTGCGGGGAACGGGCACTTCATAAAAATACTAAAAGACAAAAAGTTCTTCCATTTCTTTATTTTCATTATTTTGTGTTAATATATATTCTGTATCATATTTTCTTAACATTTTCCACCCGAAAAATCTCGCAACACACCTAATTGTTTTAGTGGCACCCCTTGCTTATCTCGTGGCACCCCTGGCTGATCTCGCGACACCCCTGGCTGTTCTCGTGGCACACCTGGTTGTTCTCGTGGCGACACCCCTTGCTGATATCGCGGCACCCCTGGCTGAAGTGCTACGGCACACCTGTTGAGAGTCCCTGCTATAAAGGATATGTTTTGTCAACTTCTTGCTTCACTAGAGCTGCTATTCTGCCATTTAAATGTGGGACGTTCTATAGTCGAGTCTGATGTTCAACCGGCGTGACCAGGGATGTGGGTCACAACAAGTGTCTACTTATAGTTAATACTCACTACAGGGAACAGTTGTTAACTCCCTAAGTCCACACCTGACACTTTCACATGTTGAGATCGTAGTTTGTGAAACGGCGCGGGCAAGGATTTGTATTAAAATGTAAATATACATATTGTTTTTAAATGTATAAGTTCTTCTTAACTAGTTTGTATGAACTTGAAAAACATCTCAGATTGCTTCTTTTGAAAGTTTCCATCTCCATGCCATGGTTTGTGAAATCATCTCTCTTAAACAATCTACAATCTCTCGCAAGTTTCGAGATTGGAAAACTTGGGTGCTGTTGTCGTCAAACAAAAAGTCATCGCCTGAAAGATAATCTGCGTCTTCAACCAAACGGTATGGATATAAAAACGTTTGTGAAAACAAGTGTAAAACTTTGTTAGCCCTCTTTAAGTTTGAAGTTATTGATGAATACAATGAAACTCCGAGCACCAACAATGTGGCATTTGTTTTCGTTCGTTCACAGAAAATTAATTATTCGATCGTTGGCCTACTTTTCAAACGCTTGTATGAAATCTAAATGGCAATTTGATCATTTAAATCATTTGAATTGCAAAATTAATATACATTACTTATTAAAATAATGGAAGAGGAAATATATAAATACAAATATTTTATTAGTATTACAAGAAACGTCCATGGTAGACCAACAATTGATTGATTGTTATACTTCTTTAGTCAATTAAACAATATAAGTTATGAATATAAGGATTTAGTTTATTAAAAGAGAATTCGTTAGAGCAAGAAAAATAATTTAAATCAATAAGTCAATTAACAATATGAATTAATAAACTAAAAATACTAATTTCATATTTCTCCTTACTACAAATTAAAATGAATATAACTAAAAAACAAATATTTTATGCTAAAGTATTTTGAATTAAATAAATCATTAAGATTTAATTTGAAATATACTGAACAATGAATATTAAGGATGGAATTCTTAGTCTAGATGACGTATGTTATTATTAATGTTTACATGCACGTAACGCGATTTTATTTATTTATATTTTTCCATCTTTTTTATCAAGCTAAGCTTTATTGGTTCATAGCAGTCCCTTGTAGGGCTATCAGAATCAATAGTATCTCGTAAATACTTTTTTTTTACCCTATAGGTCTTTCAAAGAATGTTGGGCAACAATTTAAAGCATATCTTAGAAATATTTCCCAAAGCCAACCCAAAATATCCTTCAGTGACTCATCAAAAATATGAGTCATTTATAAAATAAATTATAAAACTATATTGGGCGCACAAAATTGAAATAAATATGTTTAAATATTTAAAATATGGTTAGTTCTAACCGTCGAGGCATAAGTTGAGCCATTTTAAATTGAGAAGTTTATTTTCAAATTTGACAAACGTTTATTGTGATCGTTCTTAAATTAACCTTTATATTTGTGTTCATTACATCGTTCTATTCTTTCTAGCTAATCGCTTATTTACAACCAGTTTATAGGGTAAAATACACTAGCATTTGTCTGGAGAGGGAATTGAAAACAATTTGTGAAAAACCCTACAGAGATTCGAATTACGACCTGCTGTCGCCGTCAAACCATACCAGACGATTTTGGTTCTTAGTCCATGTGACCACTGTTGGGGGTTCAAATTAATAAAATGTAGCTTACAGAAAATAAAATAATTTTACTCTACATAAGCACATTGAGAACAAATAAAAATGTTTACAAATATATTTGAATTTTCAAGAAGTAGCCATGTTAATGGTAACATAGGGTCATTAGGTTTTCCGTAAAATAATAGTAATAATAATAATAGTAATAATAATAGTAATAATAATAATAATAATAATGTACATCTCAGCTACATACTCGTAGCTCAGTTTGTGTAAATATTATCCAGTACTAATGTACCGTTGCCCAGGGAGACGACCGATTGTACTAATAGTACATCCTTTCCGTGGAGGATCTTTCTATGTCTTGATGAGATGATGATGATGATGGTGATAGTGAGTATGAGGGTGATAGTGAGTATGAGGGTGATAGTGAGTATGAGGGTGATAGTGAGTATGAGGGATGATAGTGAGTATGAGGGTGAGGAACCAGTAGAAACACTTAAACCTAACTTAGCCTGACTAACAAAACTCTGGTGAACGTTGGGGTAGTTCTACTCATAGAAAAAATACCCATAGTACCAGACGGGAATCGAACCCGGGGGCCCCTAGTTGCACTCACCACTACACCATGGGGCCGGTTTTCGTGATATAATAATCGTGAAAAGAATAAACGTCCTCTTACCTATGATTAAAAAATGCTCTACATCATGAACTATTTTTTGTGGCAAGTATTCTAAATGTATCACTTTTAGTTTGAATTAACTATTGCCTTTAAATCTCTGGAATAACATTTTAATTTTAATTTTGAATGATTACAATAATCCTACAAACATTATAAACACAGAATATTAATTATAACAACCCAACTCTAACATATTTGGTAAATTCTATCATTTTAAAGTTGGATGGACTCTTTCCAAATGCAGTTTTCATGTCTAAAAACCGTTATATTTTCCAGTTATAGTTTCAAATGTTTTTATTGTTTTAATTTCAATTTCCTTATACATTTGTCCTGACATCTTATTTTACTATAAATCAGAACTTTTTATGCCTTGTTCATATTACAATATCCCTTATATATAGTTAATGTAAAATGTTTACAAACAAACTTTCTAGAATATAAACATATACTACTACTACTACTACTTGTCTTGTTATTGATCATTACCAATTTACCTTGACCTGTGCCTGTTAGCAGCTCTGTCTACTATATATCGGTGACCTGGTGGTCTAGGGGTAAGGTGTCGGACTTCTGTGCTGAGGGTCCGGGGTTCAATCCTCGGTCCCGGCACAGATTTATCTGATTGCCAAACCTTTCCTTCACCTCTGACAAGACGTGTATTGATCACAACTTGTGAATGTGTGGAATGCCAGGCCTCCACCGTGGTTCGGATCCCACGTTAAACTGTAGGTCCTCCATTTCATCTCACAATCACGCTAACATTACACATTAGCGTAAGTGCGTATAACCCGAACGGGTAGTAATACGTGGTGTTAATACTAATACTATATATCAATACCATTATTTAATTTATGATCACTTATAAATATACGTGTCCCTCTTTCCTTATTTAAGTTATTTTGACATTATACGTTTATTTTTTTCCTTTTGTTATGCCTGCTTTGGACTTAAATCTAACTTAACCTAACTTAAACCTGGTGCCGTCGTCTACACAATCAGTTTATATCTTTTCCTTGTAAAGAGATCCCATTTTATTTTTCTTCTCTGTTCACTTCCTACCGTGGCCAGTTGACATCCTTGGAGTGCTCGATAGCTCCAGACCAGTAAACGTGGAACCATGTTATAGTCGAAGAAAGTTTAATTAGCGGAAACCCATGGTCCAAAAACCATCTCTTCTTCTTCTATCAAATGCAGGCCAATTTCGTTTTTGAATTATTTGGAATTTATCATGTAACATACCTATTTTATACCATTTGTAAACACAAAGGGCTTTTGATCGTTAACTGCTACTTGTATTATAGTAAAAATAATAATAATAGCACCGCGTCTTACTACCCGTTCGAGTTATACGCTTAAGTACTAATTACTCTAATGGGCTAGGAATTGGGAAGGTTGAATTTAGAGGAAGTGAACCCACATTTGTGTGGAGGTAGAGTGGAAAACCATTCAGGGAAAACCACCCCCAGTTCACCCGACCGAGATTCGAACCTCGATCTCCCCGTCATCAGCAGCCTGGCTCAACAACAACCAGCGCGTTAGCCAACTACGCCACCGAGGCGGGTCTGTATTATAGTAAAGAGACAAAGAATGTTGTCTTAATTTAGCGTGTTTATATCTTAAACAAGTGCTGTTAACAAACACAAGGGCTATATAAATAGAGAAAAATAAGTATGCAAGTTTGTGAGAACCTAATATTGAAGAAGTTTCCTCAAAGAGAAACGGACCAGGATGGCTCAGTGGTAGAGTCTTTTCGCGCAAAGTCAAGGGTCCCGGCTTCAAGATCCACGTGCAGGTTGTCATTTTTCATTACGTTATATTGACTCAAGCATCGCTTGGTAAGAATATTTAAGTTAAAATAAGAATGTTGTGAATACATAATATTTGTCAATTTGACACCACAAAGAAGGGTCACATAACCAAGATATTCTAACACCTAATCTAAAAAAGAAACTTTTTAAAAGCCTATCCTGAAGCTTTCCATTAGAGAAGGTATCACAAGTATATCTTGAGGGGCTCCCCTGCCAAACTAAATTAATTGAAAGGTTAATGTTCTCGGAAGTGATCGAATTTCGCGGAGTGGGATCTATCCACTTAAAAAGTCTCACGAGCTTTCTTTAGTTTTCTGCACTATTGATGGAAAGTCGTCTCATACGTTATTTAAACAACTCCCCAAACCCCCCCAACCACAGCCCCGTATTCCCCCTAGTGAACTTCCAACTCGCCGTTCAATGTTGAACGTCAGCCCTAGTAAAACACTAAATCAACATCTTGTGTCTCAGCCTTATATCGCAATCGAATCCGATGATTCTTATCGCAGCATCCGGTCATCCAGGCGACAGATTCGTACTCTCGACACATCACCTTGTTACTATATCACTACTAGAGTCGTACTCTCGACACATCACAGTGTTACTATATCACTACTAGAGCTGTACTCCAGACACATCACAGTGTTGCTAGTATCACTACTAGAGAAAGTACTTCCAATACATCAAAGTGTTGAAGAAGATACATTAAAATTAGTTATAAACTGGCTTACAGTTTTATCCAAGATGGAAAAGATTTTCTACCACTTTCTATTTCCCATAACAATATAAAAATTACATTATTCTATGTTTGCTAATAATAATTGGTGAAATGTGAGTTTACCCTTTCACAGTGATGAATTAACGTCCGGGGACTGGATGTTGTGCCTGTCCTAGTGTTAACTTAGTTTGTAAGTCGTGTGAAGCTATGACAGGCCTAGTAAGCCGATAATGGAAAATATATGGCTTGAATAAGAAACTGACCTAGACCATAGGCTGGAAACAGTAATGGATGTGATGGAAGTTAAGAGGAAATGTACTTCATCGCTACTGAGTGTAATTGGGAGACCATTTATGAATAGCTACACCCAACTAGGATTCTAACCTTAGCCCCGAATGTCGTCAAAATCAATCCAAACTTAATGAACGTGATATTTAGTCCGCACCCCCCACCGATGCAAATATACTCGTATGTTTGAAATTATTATTATTAATATTATTATTAGCACCGCGTCTTACTACCCATTCGGTTTATACGCCCTTACGCTAATGTGTAACGGTAGGGTGATTGTGAGATGAAATGGAGGACCTACAGTTTAACGTGGGATCCGAACCACGGTGGAGGCCTGGCATTCCACACATTCACAAGTTGTGATTAATACACGTCTTGTCAGAGGTGAAGGAAGGGTTTGGTAATCAGATAGATCTGTGCCGGGACCGAGGATTGAACCCCGGATCCGCAGCACAGAAGTCCGACACCTTACCCCTAGACCGCCAGGTCACCTGTTTGAAATTAACACCCTCACCTGTTTCTAGGCGAATTTTCGTGATAGAGATAGTACAACGTTTCACCGCTCGTGAAATCGCAGCTGTTTATATCGAGTTAATACCAAACGTGCGTCTGATGACGCTTTCCTTGCAATAACTTAATAACCAACGTGTTGAAAACTGTGCTCAAGTTCTAAAACATCATGATACCTTTTGATATAATTTAATTGTGATTAGAGATAAACAGCTATTTAGATCAAAATGATGGCACCTGTTTAGGTGGCCGTATGGTCTAAGGTGTCACTCTCGCAGTAGACTGGACTGCCGATGACAGGGAGATTGGGGTTCAAATCCCGGTTGAGTACTATTTAGGAAAAACCAGCCCCCCAGTTCACCCAAGCGAGATTCGAACCTTGATCTCCCTGTCCTCGGCAGTATAGCTCAACACGAAACTAGCGCGTTAGCTAATTACGCCAGCAAGACGTGTCATATGCGAAAAACCTGAACAGGTAGTATGACGACGTGCAAAAAAAAAATATATTGACAGCAATCATTGGTTAGAAAAATATTATATGATGTAGCTTAATTACTCATATGTGAAACTAAAAAAATAAAATTCTCATACGTGAACATTCAAAACTGTTATACCATTTTTTCCTGTACATTCTTTTGTGGAATTTTTAAAACCAATATTAAATATAACTCTTTATTTTTTATAATTATAATTATTATTATTTGTGAAAGGTACTTGAGAAACGTTTGCTGATTAATGAAATGAAATAAGACTTAATAGTCACCAATAAACATTTAAAATTACGGTTTTCTAAATGTTCACGAGACACGATTGTTAATATATTATTATAAATCAGATTAGTGCGCGGTAGAGATGAAAATTTTTCCGGGAAATTTTGAATTGGAGAATTTTCCAGAAATTTTTTCCGCAATGATCGCTTGCGGTAAAGGGTTTAAATTTTAGAGGTGGGACTTAGAATCTATTATATATACTTCAAAATATAGTGTGTTAAGAGACGAGTGAATTATAAGAAAAGGTTTGTTTTGAAAATTTTTGGGAATTTTAGGCCTCGGAATGGTGGGCTAAGGAAAGGTTAAAACCAAACCCCATGTATGTCCCTTAGATTGCCCACGTTTGTTGGAAGTTTTGGTTGAGATTAGTTTAATATTTTCCACCACTTCTTACCACCCGTCAAGATTGTATTCGTTTAATAACACCACTTGAATTAGGATGAGGAAGGTGGAATTAGAGGAACTGTACCCGCATCTGTGTCAAGAGATAGTGCGGGGAAATGTTTAATACCTACCTTATTACATCCAACTGGGATTCAAACTAAAACCTTCCGATCACATGCAATTTAGATCTGATTAGCATGCTAATCCACGTGCTCACCGATGCGGAGGGTTGAGATTTTTTTCAGTGAAATGTTATCTTCCCCAAAAGTGTATGTTCCTACATTTTGGCTGCATTGAACCTCTCAATTGTCTGAAAAGATTTGTTCACTGAAAGGGGATGGGTTGGGGGCGGGGTATTGTGTTATGACCGCCACCATTAGTAACCTGCTCTCCAAGACCTTTACAACAAACAATTTGAAAGTGAGTCGTTCAAAAAGATCTCGCTTGGAAGCGCTGCTCTCACTGAGGACTGCAGCTAGCGGTCTCCGGTGGCAAAGGACTCAACCAGGCTCAAGAAGTGCAGCTAAACTCCCGTATGGCTGTGTATCTGTTCTTTTCTTGGTCCGTGGCCTATATTCAAAATAAACTGTATCGCAAAGTCTCGCTTGGAATGAAATAATAAGTGCATATTCTTGAGATTCGTAATAAATATAGGTTTATATTAATTTTTCTATCGTATGACACATATGACTGAGAGGAACATGACACCCAGGTATGTGTGTAGACTATTAGCTGCTCTGCACAGAACGTTCTCCAGGGTACACCATAGAGGGTTGTCTACACGTACTACCTGCAATGAGGTGATGTGATGATTGTGATTATGTAGATGTGAAGCCGGTGTGAGTCTTAACCTAACTTAAGCCTGATTATCCGAGTCCTGGTGAGAATTTGGGATTATTCCTCTTAAGTTAATGGTACCCATAGTACCAGCCGGGAATCGAATCCAGGACCCCTGGACTCGTAAGCCAGGTGTATTGGCCACTACTCCACGTGGCCTGTTTTTATGTAGATTAGCTTAAGACCTGGTATATCACATATAACTTGATCGACATATTTGTTTATGAATCACAACTCAAAAGTAGTTTTTGCCTACAGATTGGTCAGAAACGCTTGGTCAATAACTCCTAGTCGTAACCAATCAAATCGCGAGAATTTCCTAATGATACATCCACGAACATTAACACCTAATTTCCTCCATAGTAATAGAGTAATACAAGTACAGTAGTTGATTATTAATGCTTAGAGTCATGAAGATTAAAATTATCAGTCAATTTAGTTTTCATTCTATAGGAATTCTTGTTTCTGAACATAAATTTTTCTTCTTTTTTTTCGCCCTCATCCCATTTTGTTCTTTTCCAGCATTATTTTAGAAGTGTGTTTAATGTTGGCCATATTTTGTGGCTGTAAAGTTTCTGGCCATCCCCAAGACAAGAGACTGAAATATTGATCTCCCTGTAGCGATTAATCTTCATATCCCGACACCAGAAGAATTGCCCAGTCCTTCCAACACGTTAACATTCATTTTAACCCCCCACCCGACCTAATCAACTTGAAGGCAAGGGAAACCACCTGCAATTTATGTGTAATTACATTAATTAAATATTACACAGTCCTTATATTACTGCATATAATAACTATGATTATAATTTACACAGTATATTTTTTTTAGCACCGCGTCTTACTACCCGTTCGGGTTATACTCTTAAGTACTAATTACACTAATGGATTAGGAATTGGGAAGGTTGAATTTAGAGGAAGTGAACCCGCATTTGCGTGGAGGAAGAGTGGAAAACCATTTAGGGAAAACCACCCCCAGTTCACCCGACCGAGATTCGGACCTCGATCTTCCCGTCCTCGGCAGTTGAGCTCAACACGACTAGCGCGTTAGCCCCAACTACGCCACTGAGGCGGGTAGTATCGTTGTTCCTGTGTTAACTTTTACAAACATAAAGCACGTAAAGACTAATTTTATTGATAGTGTACATTGCAAATACATCATAGCATATCATATTATAATAATTATATATTTATTATGAAGCTGTCTTCTTATTTAATTACGCTAAACAATTAATTTCCAAACACGATCAAAGTAGTGACTAGTTTTTTTTTAAAGAACCCTTTTATATTTATAATGAGTAGGATAGCTATTAATGACATTAAAATGAAAACCAAGCCATTCATTTCTATTCAGGAAAATGTATTTTTTGATGATTATTAATAAAGTGTTATTTTTACAACAAACATTCATTCCATTAAAAAAGATTAAAGACTCATATCAAGAGTTCGTAGGTCCCACATCCTTATAGTCCTTATAAATGGAAACATTGTATACACAGTCAGAATCCGTAATCACGTGACCGTGCCAACCAATTAGAAAGTCGGAAACAACGTCCTATTAAACTCTTCGAAAGAAATTTTTCTAGAGGCAGACCCAAGCAGATGATATCACAACCGAAATATTCTTAAAACAAATAAATACACAAGATATTTTGATAAAAAGTCCCCGGGATAGGCTACATTTGAAAGGTAGGCTAAGTGCAGTCACAAATAATATATTTAAGACATGAGCTAGTTAGTATAATTGCTATTATAATGCCATTGGTGCTTTTATTTCGATGCGCGCGCATGCTTACTTTGTTATTGTTGGTAGTCCTTAGCAGTCCGTATTGACTCGTCTTTAAAGAGTTATAAAGTAGAGTCAACTTCCACGAAGTGATACGGAATAAGGAATTAAGGTTACGGGGTATGTAGACAGCGCAATCTGTTAATATGGTGCCTATTTCTTACGGAATACAAGGCTAATTAAGGGTACGGGGTATGTAGACAGCGCAATCTGTTAATATGGTGCCTATTTCTTACTGAATACTAGGCTAATTAAGGGTACGGGGTATGTAGACAGCGCAATCTGTTAATATGGTGCCTATTTCTTACGGAATACTAGGCTAATTAAGGGTACAGGGTATGTAGACAGCGCAATCTGTTAATGTGGTGCCTATTTCTTACAGAGTACTACGCTAATTAAGGGTACCGGGTATGTAGATGGGGCTTTAAGGTGGAATGAAAGAGTATGGGAGAAATGGCCCGTGTACCAAATAAATAAAATATTGCTCCATTGCAAACAGAGAATTTAATTTTCTTTACATGTTGACCTCAAAATTTCTTGAATATCTGTCGAGGGTTTCCTTGAATTTAAGGATAACTTTTTTTATCTTAATCTAACAAGTTTGTTGGTTAATGCCACCATGCTCATGACAAATATTCAGGAACTGTTGATATCAACATGTGAAGAAAATTAAACTTTAGGTTTGTACTGAAGACATATTTTATTTATTTTAGTCAAAAAATAGTTTTGCTCTAAGAATTGGGGGGGGGGGGGGAAAAAATCTGCCTTTTTATGGGCCCCCATCAACCCCCCTAAAGTGTTTGGGGTTGGCCCAGACGACAAACGAGGCGGAGACGGNTAGCTCAGTGAACTGAGGGTGGTTTTTGACAAGTGATTTATTTTTGTGGTTTTCTCATCCTCTCTCCACGCTAATGATGATTCTTATTTGTAAAGGCCTACTTTGATAATATTGAAGTATTTTAACATATCAGGTTTACATATATATATATACATATATATAGATATGGTTTATGATCTTACCAATTAAATTAGGCCGTTAGTAGCAAGTGTGCTAAACCTATCGAACATACAATAATATTGCCTTGCGCCTGTAAACTAAACTGTACCGGCTCGAGTGTGCGCCTGATATGCTGCTACCTTTGTCATAAGTAAAGAAATTATTGTATTAAATTCATGCGCTTTAATTCCATAAAAGATTAGTTCCAGAAAGCTTCTAGAGGCATTTAATACTCGTAAATAATCTTATGCCTAAGGTCGATGGGGGGGGAGGGTCTGTGTCCCGAAACCCTCCCTCTGAAATATTGACCTGGCTACGAACTCGGTGCTCGCGTTTGCGTGTAGGGAGAGCGGGAAAAGAGCAAGGAGAAAATCCTTTAGTGGACACACCTGGTATTCAAACCACGACCTCTTCACCACAGGGAAATCAGATTATACGAGTTCGATGCATTTTCCGCGCGCCCACTGGTGCTAGTTTGTCTGTATTCAGAGCCCACGTGACATATAAACTTTTACAAATATTTATTGCGAGGAAAAACTAGAAGACAAAATTATTGCTATAAAAATACACACTTGGGTGGATGGTATTAAATAAATGGTAGGACACAGTCGTACAAACTTTCTAGCGAAGTGAATTAGAGTTTGAAATTTTGAAAAAATGTTTTCAATAAACTTCCCTTGAGTAAATTTTGCTCAGAAAAAACAAATATAATATAATCTTGTTTAACATAATAAACACTCTTCAGTTAAAAAAAATTGTTTAGACAAATTTTAGAAGGTTTCAAATGTTCTAAAATTATTTACTCAAATAAATTATATTATTAAAAATAAAAATATAGTCTTGTTTATTTGAATTTATTTTATAGATATACTCATTTTGAACTATATATTAATGTCATTTTCAAAGATTTTCAAATTTTACCAAATTTGTCAAAGTAAACCAGCTTTAAATTTATTTATTTGAAAAATAGCATGCTTTATTATTTATCATATAAAGTAGTGCTCAGATACCAATTTTGAACAAGACCGTTTGAGCCATATATTTTCAAAAAATAAATCACATTTGGATAAATCAATGATCAGTAAGCTACTATTACATTAATTTTTTAAGAATAATAAATATATACAATATATATAATATTAAAAACTTACGAGATACACATTTTGAACCAGACTATTAGAGACATTTTTAAATATATCAAGTGATAAAACAACTAGCTTATTAAACTAACCTTAAACGAATTTTCTCCTAAAGACAAGAATACATTTTGAACAAGTTAGTTAGAGCCGTTTTTCCAATTTGGAATTTTCAATAAACACTTAATAGTAAAACTACAATTAATTTAATGACGAGGGTTAAAAAAAAGTCTAAATATTTTAAATCCACTTTTTTAGCTTTGGGGGCATAAAAATGTTAAGCAAGATTCATCATAGAGTGAAAAAATTAATCTAGCTTCAGGAGCACATAATCATAGTATACATATTAATAATTAAAATAAATTAAAACTCGACTTTATGGAAGGAGAATATAATGTTGCTTGAAAAGTGCTTCCCCTTTAAAATATCAATTTGAGTTCGTTTTTTAAAAAGTTATATTTATTTTCACTAGTTTTAGTAAATAATAAAGTAAAACTGTCCCACATTTTCTGAACTCCCTCCACCCCCCTCTCCTGGGTAAACTATCCTGGGTTCTACGCCAACGCACTGTAAAATCGCTAAAGGATTAATTCGTGAAAATCATAGTAGAAAAAAGGAAATAATTAAAATTTAAATATATAATAAACATGATCATAGTTTGGAAACCCATCGTTGAACATTCCTCAAAATTGGGAGTATCGTGCAGAAACTTTTTTTTTTAGCACCGCGTCTTACTACCCGTTCGGGTTATACACTTACGTACTAATTACGCTAATGTTTTTAAGGATTGGTAAGTATATATTTAGGGGATATGTACGCGCGTGGAGGGAGAGTGGAAAAAACCATTTAGGAAAACCAACCTCAATACACCCGACCGAGATTCGAACCTTGATATTTCGGTCATTGGTAGTCTAGTATATTGCGAGAGTAGCGCGTTAGACCAACTACGTGTCAAAAAAAATCACACACCAATATTGCAATTCACAATGAATCTGAAATATTTATAATTAAAGTGTGTGTAGTATTCTAATTTACTACCCTTCAGCCAAGAGGATTGCCATCAAGCTGAGTTCTGAAACGAAAGGACGAGGGTCCATGACGCATTTCTTACAAAGTATAACTCTCCTGCTCCTTTAGATGATATATTTGTGTCGTTGATGGCCAGGACACTAAGTCCTACCAATAAAACCCTCCCCCCACCCTCTGTTAATATCCTCACCCCTACGGATACGTCGTAACACTCGGCCAAACCAAACAATCCTCATTCTCACACTCTCATTAATATTAGTATTTTATTTGCCCTTGTGCATGGAAATCGAAACACGCGAGTTGTAAAAGACGCCGCCTTCGGGATTGGTGGTGAGATTGTGATGGGCGGAGCCAATAGGAGGGGCTTCAGGGCGCCGCGACGCTGTATATAAGCCTGGGTCAGGACGTCCGTCGGTCCACACACACACGCACGCACGTAAGACACACGGGCTTCTGACTTGATTGCCGAGGAGTTTCTAGACACCACGTGAGTACCCCACGTGTTTATTACTAGCCGGGGACCTTAATTCTCCTTTAGCCGAGAACGCAACTAAAATTCGTTACTCTTTCAGTCAATGAGTTTCTTAAAAAAAAAAAAAAGTGTGGTTAAGATTTTTAACACCTATATCAATAATATTAAACTTTGGAAGA
Source organism: Timema bartmani (assembly GCA_902151455.1). Classification (NCBI taxonomy): domain Eukaryota; kingdom Metazoa; phylum Arthropoda; class Insecta; order Phasmatodea; family Timematidae; genus Timema; species Timema bartmani. Next base: position 75,042 of record CABFWB010001309.1, read on the forward strand.
GGCAATTAATTTTAAATGATTTTTTGTGATAAAAATATATAAATATTTAACGGAACATTTAATACGAGAAATAAAATCAAATTTTCAGTTTTATATTTTATACTTGTCAAACATTTTAAATAAGAAAAAAAATAATATTATTTTACTCTTGTCGAGTTCAAGATGCGTCGAACAAAAATAAATATATTCTAAATTAAATCTTAACCTCACCAAAGTTTTCTTAATTCATTCAATGAAAGGTGTATTAACTCTAGTTATTTTGTCTTATTTTATTCTCATCGCTACAGTTATGTTTGTATCCAACATGAAAGTTGTAGATTTTAATGAACAATCAATTTGTGCAGCGGTATTCGTGTGAAGCTCTCAAATTGTTTCCTTCGTCTGGTTAATGTCCGGGATTATTATTTTTCTGTCTGTGACTCTAGCACCGCCACTCTCTCTACCGAGCTCTATTCACAACTAAATTAAGTCTAGCTATAAATTCTACGCTCAGGAATATTCGACGTGACTACAATATTTCTCAAAGTGTAAATCTAAAACACACAGCTAACAAATAGTCAAAAGGTATAAAACAGAAGTATCTTAGATTTGATTAAATAATGTGGCTATAATTTTAACTAAACATTTAATTAATACACATTTACGAAATATACTGCATCGTTTATTGTTAAATTAACTAAACGTTTATCAAAAAAAAATTTAAAATATATTATGCTATGTTTAAAGTAAAACTCAATAATTAACTACTCTAAGCCACATTTGGTAAAATTAACGTCTTTCGAAGAGTTAATTTTAATATACCTGGTTAATGGTGACTTTGGCAATTTTCTGGCAGTTATAAATGGACTTAAAACAGTTTTGTGCTCTTTCCTTCCACCATACATGTATTTTGACATAGAAATTAACATAAATTCGCTTCACATGAAAAATTGACAAAACAAATTTACTTGGTGGATGGAAACCGAACTTTATTTAATGATAATTAAATGTTCAGAAAAGTCCAAAGCTACCGTGAAACGACTATATTAATGTTTCCAAATTAATTGCTGACATCTAGTGGAATAGATACATTGGCATGAAATATTTTAGGATCTCAAACAAAGATAAAATGTTACATTTTATAAACTTTTTTTCGGGATTGGGTTATTAGTTTCCAAGATTTTACTTGATATTTATATAAAATATTAAATAATAATCTCATGTATCAATTAGTATTAAAAAAAACAGCTATAAATTGATTCAATACATCTAGTTGTAAACGTTAAATATTAGTGGACAGTGGGTACCTACCTATAAGATGATTATATTAATTAATTAATTAATTAAAACATTAATTATTATAAAATGTCGTTTGAATTGCTTTTGAATCGAGTTTAACTTGTAGTTAGATTGGTGACAACATTAATTCATTAACGCCGGTAATAAGATTGTATAAACCAAAGATCAAAATATTTATCAATTTATTACCAAACTATCGTAACGTAAGATATATTTTAAAATTGTAAAAAAAATACAAAAATAGAACATTAAAGTTGATTTATTTAAGATGTTTTAATGCTCAAATCGTTATTGACAAATGTTTTGATGATAACTTCTTGTTACAAAATAACGTTTTTTATAAAGAATATATTATCACCAAAATGTTGAAATAAATTTTAAATCAATGTGACCTATATAATAGTTTATATAGATTGAATTATTGATTTGCTTAATTGATGAAACCTTTGAGAATACACACACAACATAAACATTATTGAAAGCCCTTCTAATGAAACTACTTATTTAAGTGATATAGTTATTGTATCTGTAGGTCGTTCCAATTTTTATTTATTTATTTATTTAACTTGCACTTTCTGAACAGACTGATTATATCAGCACACGGCTAACTTAAATTTAGAACATACACAACACCCAACCCTCCGACCGTTATTTCATCACTGTGAAAGGGTAAGCCCACATTTCTCCAATGATACATTTTTCGGCCACGCCAGGAATCAAACCTGGCATCCTTAGCTAGGGTAGACAGACACACTACCAACTGAGCTAAGTTGTCTGACCATTTACACTCTTATATTGCAGAACGGACTGTTATGGACACTTACCCACTTACCCACTTACCCACTTACCATATCTCTCTAACCCCTTTGTTTCCTTTTAAGCGCTGTATTTTTCTTTTCTGTGGGGTTGCCATTTTGGATCTTAAGAATTAACATCTTTATTTCTATGAAATCAGATTACTAAATTATTTAACATTTACTGATACATGTATATATAAAGAAATATAAACTTCCAAAATAAATTTTAAACCACTAATTTCTTACAAATAATTAAAACTAGCTTCGTGTTTAAGTTTCACGAGTTTCCAAACATACCACGTCATGAGTCTCGCTCCATTTGTGTGAGAAAGCCACTAGTTATATGGTGGCTGTTGTAATAGTCATTAACAACGCCTGCAAACTTTTAAACGGATATCTTTCGCAGGTTAGGTTTGGAAAAAAAAAAAACCAAAACATATTGAAATATTTAAAGTAAACCATGACAAATTTATTTATTTTTAAAATTACCTGCCAATATCAACTCTCATTTATGTGTGGTGGCGATTTGAAGGGTGGCCTCCTAATTACGAACAGTCCTGATTGCTAACAGTTCACATTGTGAACATGAACATGAGAGTTTTGATGTATGGGGAGGAGTCCACATTTCAGACACACCATGCTGCTATGCGATCTCACCCCTAATTTGAACATTTCTTTATCAAGTAAATTTTGTCCAAAATACAGGCCCATGAAAGATAGTTCCTGTTAAAGATTGAATTGTAGCTATATTGATAAACCACGTAATCAATATCCTGTACATTCTAATCTACCAACAATGTAAAAATGTGTTTGAGCAACATGGAAAAGCATTACAGAGATTTTACTATGCATATTAACGTGATAAATTTAATTTACATAACATAAGTTTGAATTGGCTTATTTATTAGCGGTGCGATTAATTGGGTAGCGATCACCTCTGGGCTTCGTTTTATTAATAAAAATATACAAATTTATTAAACTTTTAATACGTTTCGTCTATTTAGGTATTGATTGTTATCTCAGTATTTGGGTTTGGTACCAATAAAGTTTGAGATTTCCTAAGGAAATGTTTTAAAACAAACTTTTTTAAAAAAAGCTTGGTATATTGAGTTATTGATATCTTTTTTTGCCAATGTCAGATAAATTCCTCAAAAAGAAATGAACTTCGTTATGAATAGTTTAAATAGCTGATGCATTATAGTTGTTAACTACGGCTATGGCCGCATATAATTAGCATGATCTAGCTATCACATTATTTGAATTTAAAAATGACAGCTGAGCATGTATATCTAGCCCTGGACCTTTGGTTTACTACGCTAATACTCTTATCACTGAGCTATAGAGGCGTTTTCCTGTGGATAAGTTCATTCGTCACCCCATATTTTATCATGAATGTTTAGGATAACTTATCATACCAACCTAATTTTCTTAACCAATTATGTAATTGCTTCTATGGTAGGCCTACTATTGTTATTGAAGGAATTTACATATTTTATAGTCACGTTATTATTTATTTTTAATGAATGTGATGTAGCATATCCATTGACTTTCTTCAGGCCCGCAGTTGTAAGTATCCATTTTTGAAAAATATTATTTCATATATATGTTTAGAGCCTGAGTATTAAACTTATCCCTTCTTTCAAATAGTTTTATCCCCGACTAAGAGTCTATGTTCCCAAGTACATATATTGATTACAGTTTCCTGCTTTAAATGACGCTAACCTTCATTTCACCAACAATACCTTGTAACGTCCGACAGGTGTTATTGACCAAATAACACATATGCTGGGAAGTTATATGAGATTAAAGATAATAGTAATCGAGATATTTTCATTAGAAATTATTAAACCAACCTATTACATTGAAGTAATTAGCTGAGTAAATTACATGCAACACCTCACCACATTTGGTCATTGGACATTAATTGCTCTCAGCTTGGTAATGGTTTATCTTGTATTTACATACCCTTTATTTTACATACACCACTAACAGGCTAATTTCCATGTTCTGTTTCATGTTCATATAACTAGACCCATTACGTGGAACATACCCTTCTGGACGCTGCACTTTGTTGTACATCAACATTACAACCCTGCATTAGCCGCTGCTGGTATACATGAACCACTGGTACAGTAGACTACACGTATATAGCACACTATTGAACATGTATCAACACTTTACCAACGCCTGGTACAGTAGACTACACTATATAGCACACTATTGAACATGTATCAACACTTTACCAACGCCTGGTACAGTAGACTACACTATATAGCACACCATTGAATATATATCAACACTTTACCAACACCTGGTACAGTAAACTACACGTATATAGCACACCATTGAACATGTATCAACACTTTACCAACGCCTGGTACAGTATACTACACTATATAGCACACCATTGAATATATATCAACACTTTACCAACGTCTGGTACAGTAGACTAAACGTATATAGCACACCATTGAACATATATCAACACTTTACCAACGCCTGGTACAGTAGACTACACGTATATAGCACACCATTGAACATATATCAACACTTTACCAAGGCCTGGTACAGTAGACTAAACGTACATGTTGAGCCCACCAAATGACCAATTGCTCCAATTTCTGGCACAGAATAATCCACATAATGATTGCCAATACAAACTCCAATTGTTATAAATTATAATATAAATGAAACTGAGTGTCAAGTTGGTGGCGATGTTCCATATTCTGGGGGTTCTTCTTCTTGAAATTTAGCACTCTCATAAATTCCACATACGTTCGTTTCTTGACAGCTTTTGTCCTCAACCTTACATTTGCTGAGTATCCTTTCATTCGTGAGTACTTATCTCCTAAGAGCTAGAATTTTTAAATTAATTAATTTTTCAAAAACCTTCTCCTTAGTAATATTGCTGTTTAGTACAAAACTATTTCTCTAGATTGAGTAGGATGTGTACTCTAGATTAAAACACTTTTTAATCACTTTTGAAGCATTGTGATTAATATTGTTTGATATGTAAGGCTATAAAAAATATACATATTTTATCTCAATATTTTTTTTTTGCATCCTTAAACTGTCACTTGAATATAAAAAAAAATTTAAAGCATCCAAAAGAATACAATGTTATATTTGAACTAAAATACATAGCTAATTAGAAGTCCGGGTTAGTTTCATTTAACACGTTTGTTTATGTTAGTTTAAAATTATGTTATATTGGAGCAACTAAAGTAAGTTTTTACTAAATTTTATTGGTGTACCCCAGACTTCAAACCATTTCTTTAGAGGATGTTGACAGCAAATACTGAGTGGTGAATGGAGATAGTAAAGTGTGCTAGCTCAGAGTAAGATATGAGATGTATAGATAGAAAAAATAAATAGATGGATACGTAGGTAGAAAGAGAGAGAAAGTCATGACTATCAGATCATTACTATAGTTTGAACGACCAAATACGTCATAAAAATAATGTGTCTTTGTTTTGTATATAAACTTTTAATAATGTAGCTAAACACATTTTGAGAGATATTTTTACCTCAAAACATGATTAATTCTGCTAGTGCCGGATTAGTTGTGCATAAATATATAAAAAAAACTTCTCTATTGGGTACTATTTATATAATTTTAGTGAGATCTGTCCATTAGTTTAAAATCTATTTTATGTATGACTAAAACCAAAAGCACTCCTCTTTCATTGCTACTATTATTATTATTTATGAAATATTAAATAACCTAATAATAATAATAATAATAATAATTATTATTATTATTATTATTATTATTATTTAGCACCGCGTCTTACTACCCGTTCGGGTTATACGCTTAAGTACTAATTACGCTAATGGATTAGGAATTGGGAAGGTTGAATTTAGAGGAAGTGAGCCCGCATTTGCGTGGAGGGAGAGTGGAAAACCATTTTAGGAAAAACCACCCCCAGTTCACCCGACCGAGATTCGAACCTCGATCTCCCCGTCTTCGGCGGTCGAGCTCAACATGACTAGCGATAATTATTATTATTATCTAATTAGATACCTATTACGATTGCAAACAAACCAATGTTAGTCTGGGTCATGAAGCAACGTAGAATTGTGGAACACCCTGTTAAACACGACTGCTATGGGGGGAAACGCAAACATTGTCACAATCAATAAAGAAGTACTCACTACAAAATATTTTACCGGGGACTTCCGTAACGCTTGAAAAAAAAATTAAGGTCATATTTCTCGGGACAACCAGCATGCGATGAACTATGGATAGTGGTGTCAAAATGTGTCCGTTGTTTTAGTACAGAATTAAGTCGAGATATAACTAAGGCCAGTTTCATAGTCAGACTTAGTACGCCTCAAGTACGGCATTACACTAAATACAAGATGACCTAGACCAGAATGGAATGGACCAGTTTCATATTTGAAACTAAATGTAAATATATGCTAAAATTCATGCTTGTTCGATCTATGAGCTAGAAGAATTAAACTAACAAATTGACTTGACTTTATTATTTTAAAGGGGAAATTAATATGTGCTTTGTATTTTGTATGTATTTTGTACCCTACCGAAAATAAAGTAGAAGAATTTAATCAAAAATAGAAAAACAACTTATTTCTGCTTCCGTTGCCTTATATGAGGGCTGTCCAAATTTAAGTAAGCCAAGGGACTCATTATACATTCCTAGATAGTGTGCCTATACAGTAATGATAATGTTTTTTTAGTTGAGAATCTTGAGCAGAGAATCCGTGGCTTTTTAACTAAATTATTTAGTTTAGTTTAGATTAATTGCTTTTGAATTTCTAAACTAATCTCATTCATATTTTGTAATTAGTCTGATAATTGATATGACCTCAGACCTAAGTGAAAACATATGGATATTTAAGGCGAATGATGAGTACAAAATTATTCAGTCAAGATAGATTTTAATTAGGTACCAAGCAGAAACAACATACACTAAAGACATTTGGAAATAAAATTTGCACATATACCTAATTTTCTTTAACGGGAATGGGGTCTGTTTCTGCTACAAATGCTATTATATCGACGGCGACATTTGTAGAGGCAAGTATCAGCAAATGCATTAAAGGGTCATCTGAGGGAAAGCTCCTGTACCATGTCTTTGTGTATTTCATACTCGCTTTGCTCGTTGGGGGCTCCGCCCTCAAACCCCCTGTGAGTTTTCTTTGCAAGTGGATGTAAACTGATGTAATTCCAGCGTTGTTTTGAACGTAACAACTTAAAGTTACCGGTATTGTATTGTATATACCGCACCAACTTTAAAGTTGCTCCACCATTTTGAATTTTTCCAGGGGATAAAAGTTAAAATTTTCAACTTTTTGGAATTTTCCTCTCAGTTAGGCTAGAAGCTATAAGTTTGCCAAATTTTAAGTTTCTAGCTCATCTGAAAGTGGGTAAACATTAATGTCAGTGAGTGATTGAGTGAGTGGCTAAGTGACTGAGTGAGTGAGGCAGCCATGAGGATCCATGGTAGTATAATTTGAGAAGGCACTTTCATTAAGGTTAAGTACTTGCAAACATGGAGGACATTTTAAATCACGAAGATGGGAAAGTTGATTTTCTGATAACAGCATCTTTTGACTGCTGTAAATTTAATAATATTGTTAAATTTCACAAGATTATTAAAAACACGATACACTCACAAAGGAAGACCAAGCTTGGTAAAGTCACAATGAACAATGCAGCAGAAACAATTGAAGGGTGGTGGGCGTGTTTATCATTTTTATACGCAGGTACTCTTCAAGTGGTCGCCAGATTTCGGCAAACTCTTTCTTCAGTTTACGGTATTCTCAATTTTTGGATAAATTAAACAGACGAATTTTACACGATAGAACTATAGAATAATAACTAATATATTACATTAAAAGTCTTATTATTATTATTAGCACCGCGTCTTACTAACCGTTCGGGTTATACGCTCTTAAGCTAATGTGTAATGGTAGGGTGATTGTGAGATGAAATGGAGGACCTACAGTTTAACGTGGGATCCGAACCACGGTGGAGGCCTGGAATTCCTCACATTCACAAGTTGTGATTAATACACGTCTTGTTAGAGGTGAAGGAAGGGTTTGGCGATCAGATAAATCTGTGCCGGGACCGAGGATTGAACCCCGGACCCCTAGCACAGAAGTCCGACACCTTACCCCTGGACCGCCAGGTCACCCTTATAGTAATTTATTTACAGTAGAGTACATAAATTACATATGTAATAAATTTTACACATTTTAATTCTGATCATGTCCTGGATGAGGTTATATATTTTTTTAACTTTTCAAATACGTCGCGGGCCGCCAGTTAAAGCAGATCTACTCTAAATAAACCACCCCAAGTTTGTACATGTTATCTTTTTTATTTTCGGTTTATATATTTATGAGAGGGACATTTGTAGATACGAGTTATGACCAAAATAATCCCCAAAACAAACACGAGAGATTAGAACACAGCACAGACCCAACAAGGCAAGACAATATCGTAGAATGTTGGAAAAACATCTTATTTAATAGCGAAGCTCGTATTTTAACAAGTTAATCAAGTATTGATACAGAATATAGCAGGGTAATTATTTCTACATATAAAAATGATGGAAATCTTAAAATTAGTAAATCATTATGAAATAAAAGGTACTGTATATATTTTTCTCGCGCCTTAAACTAAGATTAGTAGAGAAATTTAATTAAGACTCGTAAAATACGTGAAACAAAATAATATAGATTGCTCCACGAACATAATGGTAAAAAGTGCATCGCATTCTACCAAATAGCATACATGAATTTATATACACTGTTACAGAAACGATTTGAAAAGAGGAACAATCCTGTTCTTCAAAGAGCATAAAAATCAATTCGACATTTAAAATAAAATGCCTAGCTTATGTCTGAAAACTACTGGTTTCATAAAAATATATTTTAAACAAAAGGGTTTTATTTTTAATAGTACTATAACTTTTAAATGATTAAATATTTCGCATCTCAAAAAATTGCTGAGATAGGATCAAAATTGGAAATTTTCGCTTTTGTAAAGTAGGTTCTAAGTGATTTTTCCGGTAAAATGAGATGCGCAATTTTGTTTGTAATGTTAAACAGTGTCTAGATACAAATTTTAATCAAAATTCTTAGAGCCAATTTCAAGAAAATTTGTTTTTACCTTTTCTAGGCCCTTCGGAGGGAAAGTATTGTGATCGTCAAAAAAAATCATACTCGAGATTTTGATAAATGTTGACGTTTTATGACTTCCTGAAACCGAGAAATTGGTTTTAGCAATGCCGTCTGGCTGTAGCTCGGACTAGAGCCGCAACCATTTCACCAAACTGGCTCAAACCTGGTATATGGAGTGTTCATAAGGTCCAATCCCAGGTTTGGTTGTTGGGAGATTGCCAAAGCCCGAAATTGAATAGAACTTCGGGCTTTGGTCAATTTAAAACGTCCAAACGTAGGATTGAGCGAAAAATCCTTCCATAGGCCGTTTTCGGGCTTTGCGTCCAACAGATACTGTATATTATTCCAAAAACTCCACCAGGTATGTCAGGCACTAACATCCACTAGGTGAGTCAGGCACTAACAGCCACTAGGTGAGTCAGGCACTAACATCAACTAGATGTCAGGCACTAACAGCCACTAGGTGAGTAAGGCACTAACATCCACTAGGTGTGTCAAGAACTAACATCAACTAGATGTCAGGCACTAACAACCACTAAGTGAGTCAGGCACTAACATCAACTAGATGTCAGGCACTAACATCCACTTGGTGAGTCAGGCACTAACATCCACTAGGTGTGTCAAGAACTAACATCAACTAGATGTCAGGCACTAACAGCCACTAAGTGAGTCAGGCACTAACATCCAATAAGTGGGTCAGGTACTAACAAAACTAATTGTGTCTATCTCTCACCACTCCCATACATAGTTTTTAAAGTTGAAAGTTCAAGTAACTGTACCTACAATTGCACTGAAAGAAAGTGGAAAACCATTCATAAAAAAAGTCTTAGTGCACCCAGCTGGGATTCAACCCTGACACCCCCAAAATCTAAAATCCAGACTAGATGAGCGTATATTAAGGTGGGGGTGTAAGGGTCACGAGGAAAGGTCATTGTTTCCGCAGACTTTACAGCAAATCGTTTATTGGCCAAGTTAATCAAATATTGGTTCAGTCCAAACTTGGAGTTTAATTTTCCTTCACATGGTGATTACAACAGTTATTGAATATCTGTCATGAACAGAGCGTCATTGGATGAGAAACTTTTTAAATTAAGAGAGAAAAAGTCATTAAATTCCAGGAAACCCTTGACAGATATTCAAGAACTGTTGAGGTCATCATGTGAAGAAAATTAAAATCTCTGTTTTTTACTTAAGCAATATTTGATTCATTTTAACAAAACTGTAGTAATTAGTCGTCTGTACATCGGCCAGTCTATACTCTTATACCATACAACATATAACACAATAATATACTATCATTGTACTACCAATAAACCCTTGCGAAACTTTCGTACATTCAACCTTACCCCCCAACCCCTCAACCCCCCAAAATAATGATTTAGTCTTTTGTTGGGTTGTTGAAATTAAATAATCAGCGAAGTGTACACACAAATAGAAAAGAGAGTTTATTTTCGGTAATTGATACAAAAATATTGTTAGATTTTTTCTTTTAACTTGAAATTTTAAACAAACAATATGTTTTTAACGTAAACTGAGTATGCTATGTCAGAAGTCTGTAAAAAACCCTCTCCACTGATATCTTATTCATCGCTGTAGGCTTTTCATTAGTTGATAAAAAGGGATGTTGACAACATAAATAATATACAGGAGACTTATCATCATCAGCATCATCGTTTCCAGCCTGTAGCCGTGTCAGTTTGGTAAAAAAAATGCCTCAATCTTCCCCTGTCCTTCCAACATTCTTCCTCCTTTAATTTCTTCCATTCTTCTCCTCTCAATTTTTACACTTTCTGTTATCTGCTCCTCCCATCTCGTCTTTGCATTATTTTTCCTACATACTTCAATTACATTATTTTCTTTGGCACCCTCTTTCTTCCAACTCATGTACTATATTATGGTAGCTAAAACATTACAGTTTATTTACCAGGGTATTGTGTTACCCTCTTATGTTTAAAACTACGTCAGACGCGACATAACGAACCGTTTTAGGCACCGATTGTTATTAATCAATGATCATCTAGTCTAGCATGTCCTACTGTTCGAAATGGTTTTATCATAATTCTTGATTTCTAATAATATTCATGTTTATTTGGTAAAAAGTAGTAATAATTGATAGTAAGGTTAAATCTTCGTTTTTGTTCCCTTCTCCTTATTTTGTATTTTTTTTTTCTTCTATGACGACGACATGTTTTGGTGAATATTACACCATCTTTAAGTCTTATCTGTATTAAAGATGATTGATTTTACTTCATACTATTGGAAAGTTGTGAAAATTGTATCTAGATAAAATGGTTTCATATTCTTGACTTCTCTATCCATGCAAATGTGGGTACAATTCATCTTAAACCTTCTTCATACCTAACCCATTAGCGTAATTAGTACATAGGCGTGTAACCAGAATGGGTAGTAAGACGCTGTTCTTTAATAAAAAGCCATAAACATTGAACAAGTGACAGAGAGCACGGAGTCTTTGTTGGACAACAATATTGCTGTTATAGTTGTGTGTGTATTAGAAAGGTCAACTAATGACAGAGAGTGCGGAGTATTTGTTGGACAACAATCTTGCTGTTATAGGTGTGTGTGTTAGAAAGGTCAACTAATAACAGAGAGTGCGGAGTATTTATTGGACAACAATCTTGCTGTTATAGTTGTGTGTGTGTTAGAAAGGTCAACTAATGACAGAGAGTGTGTAGTTTTTATCTAGATAAAGTTTTCAGGACTTTCCTATATTATGAAGTAAAATCAATCATCTTTAATACAGATAAGACTTGAGGATGGTGTAAAATTCACCGAAACATGTCGTCGTCATAGAAGAAAAAAAATATATGTATATATATATATAAAGGAGAAGGGAATAAAAACGAAGATTTAACCTTATCAATAATTCATGTTATTTTATAGCTGTGTTGTTAACATGAAATTCTATTCGGGGATTTGGTTCTCCTTTAATTACGTTTATTCCACGACAATGTAAATAGCCGATAAGCATAGCTCATAAAAAAAACTGTGTTTTGAACTAACCCATGCATGGAATAGAGATAGATAATGACCAGTAATCGCCCGAGAGCTGTTTTTTTTTTGTTTATTCATTTGACGTCATATGTTTGTTTGCCACACGCGTTGAACTTCAAACCTATTATTTATTTACACTTTACTGCTCCACCGCGTGGTATTTTCACCCTCGTATGTAGACTCCTCTACACATACTCGACAATATCCACATAATAATTGAGGTCAGTTTTGAAGTAATCGTGGGTGTTTCTATTCTCACCTTATTAACAATTTTTCAATAATAGATACCAATAAAATTGTACATCGAGGGATACAATGTTCATATAATAGACCCTGTGTAGTGCAGCGGTAATAATATAATAGTCAGGGAACGATCTAATATATGTGCTTACGCGTATAGGCCTATAATATTTAAAAGATATGTGTGTATATACATATATAGAACTATGTATATATGTATAAAATTATGTGTTTATATTTTAAACTATGTATGTACATATATGTATTTACACATACATAAATGTATATAATTATGAATGCACGTATATTTATATATAACTATGTGTATCTCTGTATTGAAATATATAACTATGTACGTATGTGTATTTATACATACATGTATATAATAATAATACTTAGCATCGCGTTTTACTACCCGTTCGGGTTATACGCTTAAGTACTAATTACGCTAATGGATTAGGTATTGGGAAGGTTGAATTTAGAGGAAGTGTGTGGAGGGAGAGTGGAAAAACATTTATGAAAAACCACCCCCAGTTCACCCGACCGAGATTCGAACCTCGATCTCCCCGTCCTCGGTGGTCGAGCTAAATACGAGTAGCGCGTTAGCTAACTACACCACCGAGGCTGGTTACATGTATTTTAAACTGTATACACATATGTGTATATAAACATATATATGTGTATATAAACATATATATGTGTATATAAACATATATATGTATATACATATTTGTATATAAGTTTTATAATATGCCAACCGGGATTTTAACCTCGACCTCCTCATCATTGGCCATCCAGACCTTTCATCCACCGAAGTTGGTACAATGTTCTATAACAATTAAATTTAATCTTAAATTTAATCCGAAAAACACGCTTCAGTAGCCAAATAGTCTAAGGCATCATCCTCGTACTAAATTGTCTTGCTTAAGACGGGGAGATTGGGGTTCGAATCCCCGTTGGGCCTATCGATGGTTGTTTTTCCTCAATTGGTCTCCCACTCTCCTTCCATGCAAATGTGGGTAAATTACCTCTAAAATGCTTCCTTCCTCATCCCTATCCTATTAGGAGTAATTATCACACATGCGTGTAACCTGAACAGGTGGTAAGACGCGGTGATAAAAATAATTATTAAAAAATTAAACGTTTCTATATAATTCATTATATTTTTGGTGACATGACGGTCTAGGGGTAAGGTGTCAGACTTCTGTGCTGAGGGTCCGGGGTTCAATCCTCGGTTCCGGCACAGATTTATCTGATTGCCAA